>PVHX01013646.1:0-53718 GCA_004024805.1 Geosciurus inauris | reverse complement strand
TCTGTCATTCCTCCTGCTGTACAGCCCATGGATTCTGGGAGTGTAGTATCTTGGTTTGTTTGAGTCACTTTCTTCCCTTGTTTTCTCATGATGTTTGTGTGTCTTTCCTTCTAGCTCTGCTGATCCAAGGTGTTACAGTTTTAACTCCTATACGGTTATAGTTTCCCTGCAGGGTTTCATTACTTCTCCTCCAGTAGGTCGCATTGTCCGTTGTTTGCTGGACTTCCCCGGCTGGTATCCTTGGTACTGGTCCCTGGCCAAGTGAAACTCTGGGCCGCTGGTGGAGTGGCTGTTCCACCGTGGCCAAGGTTTGCCCTCAGGTGTTCACCTGCGCCCCCTGGTGTGTAGGAAGTTCCGCTGTGTTAGAAGGTGGTCCACAAAGAACACTAGCTGGGGTTCCGCTCAGGAGACAGTCCACAGAAGCAACTGCCAGCGGTCCCTCACAGCTGGGTGGGCACTGGGGCTAGGCACCCTGTGCAGAAGCCGGCCCGGCACGCCTGGGGTAAACTCTGGGCTGAATCCCTGGGCCGGATCCCCCACCACAACTGCACTCCACGGGTGGTCACCGAAGACACGCCTCCTGGCTACCACTGCCTCCCGGTGGCCCTGTGCTCACACATGCCAGCGAGACTCTTGCATGGGGCAGCAAGGTGCAGAGAGCTGCCAAAAAACTGGTTGGAAGATGGCACCTCGCTACTTCCAGTCTCAGTCTCGGTTAGCTGGAGCCCTGTGCCGAGGCCCCCGGCTGCAACTGCTTTTCTACCGGCCGGCGCCGAAGTCACGCCTCCCAGCTACCGCTGCCTCCTGGTCGCCCTGTGCTCACACACGCGAGCGAGACTCTTGCGTGGGGCGGCAAGGCGCAGAGAGCTGCCAAAAAACTGGTTGGAAGATGGCGCCCCGCCACTTCCAGTCTCAGTTTCGAACAGCTGGAGCCCTGGGCCGGGGCCCGGGTTGCAACTGTGTTTCTCCGGCCGGTGCCGAAGCCACGCCGCCTGGCTACTGCTGCCTCCCGGTGGCCCTGTGCTCACACACGCGAGCGAGACTCTTGCGTGGGGCGGCAAGTCGCAGAGAGCTGCCAAAAACCTGGTTGGAAGCTGGCACCCCGCTACTTCCAGTCTCAGTCTCGGATAGCCGGTGCCCTGGGCCGAGGCCCAGGCTGCAACCGCGTTTCTCCGGCCAGCGCTGGAGCCACGCCTCCTGGCTACCGCTGCCTCCCGGTGATCCTGTACTCACACATACACGAGCGAAATTCCTGTGTGGGATGTTGAGCTGCAGAATGATGCCAGGATGCTGGCTGGAAAACGGCGCCTCCACCACTTCCAGCTTTGGTCCCTGAGAGCCTAGCGCAGCGGCTATCCCCTTTTTTAATGGCAGAGGGTTATGATCTGGGCTGTCAAACCTGTTCAATCTCTAATTTTCAATTTTGTTTTTGCCATGTGTCCTTCCTTTTGTTTTTGCACTGTGTCCTTGAAGACAGAGTGCTAGGGAACATCCACAAATAGCTCCCTTCCCTGGATATAAGTTTGTGGGTCTCAGATTCTTTGGAAGAATTCAGCTTTGAGTGTTCCTCATTGTCAGTCTTGGTTTTACCTCCTCTGCAGGCATCTCTCAGGTTCTTGCCCTCCTGTGCACCCAGGTGCTTCACATCACTAGGACAGATTAATCTATATAGTATTCCTTTTATGTACATTAAGTACCATCAGCTAGTGTTATGTTCATTACCACCATCTTATGATTTAAGAAATCCATAAGAAGTCTTTTCTATTATTTAATCAAATGTATTTGTATTATATGTATTTTAGCCATTTAATTATTCTTTCCCTCTATAAAAGTCAGGTCTTCTTAAATTCTTTGCTTTCTGTTTGAAGAATTTCCTTTAGCTATTATTTAAGAACAGGTTTTCTAGCAACGGTTTGTCTTATTCCCCTTCATCTTAGAAACGTCCTTGTTTCATTTTTAATACATGCAGTAAATTTTTGTCAAGTGTTGAATTCATAGTTTTGACTCTTCTTTCAGCAATTGAAAATAGGAGGCCACTTTCTTTGGACTCTATGGTTTCAGATAAAAAATATCAGCTATCAGTTGAGTAACATTGACTCTCTTTTGGTAATTTTCAAAAATTTTTCTTTTTTTTTTTAGTTTCCAGTAGTATAGATTTGTGTTTTGGGGGGGTTGGGTTTTTTTTTCAGGTATATAATATCTACAGCTGCTCCTCTGTTATTACAACATAATTGAATAGTTGCAACACAGATCATATGTGTGAGAAATATGAAGTCCAGTGATCCATTTTTCAAAAACAGTATTTAGCCGTAAATATAAAATTACTTGGGATGTAAGAAACATCCGGAGGGGAAATAGAACAGAGTGGTTACTAGCAGTTAACACCTGAATGTGACAAATTCACAGCCCCTTGACAAACAGGAGGTGGGCGAAGGGACCAGCCTAACCAATAGTGATAAACTGTGTACATGCCAAGATTCGTTCCCCTCAAAAGGCATTCCTGCCACAGGAGAAAAAAGGGAGCTGGAGATAACTAAAAGTGCATTTCTTTAAACAACCCAATAGGAGACAGTAAAAACCCATACAGTGTTGGAAAGATTGTGCACCCATAGTACTTACTTAGTGAGGAATTGGGGAGAGACCCTGTGCACTAGAAGATAAAATGCTGATTGTAACCACTCAGGTTACAATCAGCATTTTGCCTGCTAGACAAAAGACACCGCCCTTGGAAGACAGTAAAAGTTTTGCTTTCTCTGTATGTAGCATCTCTTAGTTTATTCTTTGGGTTTGGGCAGATGAGTGTGTTTCTCACAATATAGCACAAGAAATCTAAAATGTTTACTATTTGTTCCTTTACAAAAAATTTTACAGATCTCCAGTTCAGTCTTAAAATCTGCCAATTTAAAAACCCACAACATACATAAGAACAAAGATAAAAATTTCCACAGATTTCTGTCAGACATTAGACAAGCAAAAATATATTTGACCAACATTTTTAAAGTGTCAAGAGAAAATTTTTTAAAAATCAAACTATAATTCTAGTGAGAACCTTATGTAAATAAATGTGACAACTTTGTCAAAATACACAACCCAGAAACTCCATCCTTAGGTATTTACTCCAAGTAAATGAAAGCATGCAGCCACATAAAATTTGCATACAACTCATCATAGCAGCTTTATTGGTAAAATTCCAAATAGGAAATAATACGAATGTCCAACAACAAGTGACTGGTGGTAGAGTCACATTGCAAAACACTATTCTGCTGTACCAAAACAAAAACAAAAGACAAAAAATAATCTTGGAACTATTAAGGTTTGAATGTTTGTGTCCTCCCAAAATTCATATGTTAAACCCTTAACCTCTAGTGTGATGGCTTTAAGACATGGGGGAGGTGATTAGGTTATGGGATTGGTGTCCTTATAAAAGGGACCCGAGTATGCTGATATATACTTATGACATGTGAGAACACAAGAAGGCACTATATATGAACCAGGAAATGGGCCTTCACCAGACACTGAAAATACTGGCACCTTTATCTTGGACTTCCATTTTTGAGTAAAGTGAGAAAAAAATTCTTATTATTACCTAATCTAAGGTATTTTGTCATAGCAGCTTCAGTGAACTAAAACAAGAACAAATAGGACATGAATAAATCTCAAAAGAATCATGCTGATGGGGGAAAAAGCCAGACACACAGGCATGCTGGATGATTCCATTTTTATTGAAGGTGTAAGGGAAAAATTTAACCTACAGCAGCAGAAAGCAAATTAGCAGTTTCCTGGTGTTAGAATTATGGGGAATTGAGAGATATGTTAGTCAGCTTCCTGTTACTGTAACAAAACCTGAGATAATCAATTTATCAAGATAAAAGGTTATTTTGTCTCATGGTTTCAAAGATTTTAGAGTATAGTGAATTGGCCCCATTGCTATCAGATGGGTGGTGAGGTAGCACAACACAGTGAAGAATGCATGACAGAGCAACCTATTCATCTTGTGGCCAGGAATGAAAGCAGCTCATATCTGACAGTGCCCTTCATGGGTGTCCTCCCAATAACTAAAGACCTTCCACTAGGCTCCATATCTTAGAGTTTCTACCACAGCCCAATAGAACCAAGCTGAGACCAAGCTTTTAATACATGGACTTTTGGGGGACATTCCAGATCTAAACTATAAAAAGTGAGAAAAGAGGGAACTTTGGGGGTCTAGCAGAAATCTTCTTTTCTTTTATAGGGGGTTATTACAAAAGTATACAAATTTGTTAAAACTCATCCAAATGTACATTTAACATTGGCACATTTTATTATATGAGTATTATACATTACACCTCAGTGCAGTAGTTTTGTTGTTTTTGTTTTTTAAGTAAAGAGTGATTGATATATATACACACAAATGAAAATCAGTGTTAAGAAAGATGGATTTATGGTTCAAGCTGCATGTCATGGCTACAAATTGTCATGTTCATCCTGTGTTTGTAGTAGGGTGCAGACAAGTTGAGGTCTCCAACTTGAGGACTTTCTGGCACTGAAGAACATTGTGACAATGTGCAAGTAACCTACGGAGAAGATTGTGGAAGAGCAGGAGGGTAGGGACTACAAGGAAGGGGCCAGTTTTGAGCTCTGACAGGGCTGTCGGTAGGAAGGGCCAGTTTAATGACATATAGCAATTGTGCACACAAGAGGGAGGTGCACCAACCACACTCTGGGCTCTGCAATGCTGGATATTCCCACTATGGACTGCCTCCACTGTGTGTGCACCCTGGGCCTGGGGGACCCCAGGATCACTCACCAGCTTCTGGTGGTACAGGATGGAGTTGGCTAGGATAAGCCTATGCAGAACCTGGGCCCAGTCACCACCAGATCTCACTCCAACTTTAAGAAATTCTTGGAATTGGGAGCCCCTCCTCCTCTTTTCTATGTGTAGGAATATCAACTTCAAAATTAAAACATCAAAAAAAAATTAAATTAAAATAAGTAGATGGACAGGTAGGTGGATTCATTAAACATGTCTAACTGCTCTGAGAGGATAATTCATGGATGGGCAGTGCTCATGTCTTTCACCAGGAACACTAGCCCAGCTTTGTCCTCTCCCATTTCCACTGAAGATATTTGGTACCCTGTGTGCTACTACCAAGCAGACAGGAGAATAGACTAGTAAAGAGGACCATTGCTGGTGTCATTCTCTTTGCAGGACACAGACCATACAGCTCATATAAGAGCCTGGTCTGAGCCACATGCCCCAGAGGCCACTAGCCACAGATAGTAAAGGGAGAAGAGCCCAATTGCCAGGACTTTCACCAAAGGAGGTTGGGGATGACTATAGTGTATCTGTCACAGCTTATCACAGTGACCTCAGGTGTTATTACTAATGATTTCTTCAGAAAAATAGCAAAGGTCCGCAATCCAGTCAACAAGAAGGGGTAGAATGGAAGAATGGGAGCTGCGGCACAGATCATCTGCCTGTTTTGCTCATTTTTTTCCATACTTGCTATTGCTCTTGTCCCAGCAAGTTGAGATCATGTAAGATATTGACTATCATTTTAAATCTGCCCAAAAGAAAAGAATGAATGACAATCAGTGCCATTTTAAAACCAAATTGGTGTAGGTAAGTTGTGAGCCAAAATGCTCACTTTGAAGGGGCTTCCAAAGCCTTTGACGAGCCTAAATGGAAAAACTCCCTTTTCTTCCCAGACAGAGGACCTGCCACAGTCCTGTACATAAACCCAGTTACCACGGGAGACAGCATTCTTGTGGTACATCGACCGAGAAGACAACCAGCCTACTCTTTCTTGTGGTATTGGAGCTGAGGACAAGAATGCCTTCCCAGCCTAACCCTCCAGAGCCAGCAAGAGGAGCATTTCTGGAGGAAGAGAAATTTAAGACAGCTCACATCAAACATGGTCAGGCAGCTGGGAGAGCAAACCACGGGATACAGGGAAAGAAATGGGAAATGAGCATTTTCCACTGAAAATCATTTACAAAATTTCAGTTGGATACACTGACTGCTCTAATGTCATTTTTTTTTTTCCAGGAGGACATTGAGGTACATTATATTACCAAGTCTTTTGTAAAGCCAAGTTTCTTTCTCAGAATTTTATAGTATTGGCTTGCAAACAGCAACACAACAGTCAGTATACACCTAAAAGTTTTGCCTTTACTCAACGTTTGCTGTAGACAGAGGAGGAGCTCTTCAAACATAGAGCTCTTCAAACATTTCACAGTCTTTCTTCTGGCTGCTCCTTGGTGTGCATCTCAGTGCCTTATCTTTCCCAAGAGATAGAGACACCCAGGGAAGTAGGAAAACCACGCATTGGAAATGAGAGAGCAGCTGTCACCTTGGGCGGCTGAGTGCATGGGAAATGCACTCAGCACTGGAATGCTAGCCACTGAGCTCTCAAATGACTGAGAAACATGCTTCTTGCAATTTAAGCAACTGAAATTTTGGGCTAATGTGTTCCTGACCCTACCACATATCCCTTCACCGACTCCCCCAGATCAAATAGGATACCTTTTTTATATGTCTTTCTAAAGCTATGCTTTTGTTCATTGCAAATTCTAAAAAATACAGTGAAATGCTTATTTGTAGAATTATATTTTCTATATGGATATTCCTTTTGGAGGTAAAAGTTTCAGGAATATTCTTAACCTAGTTCTTGGCAGGAAATAGATTCTCAATAAATATTTACTGAATGAATATTCAGCACTCATATTTTCATTATCCCATTTAATTTGTAGGCAAGATGAGTTCTATAATTTGCCAAGGTCTTTCAGTAACATAGCATAGTGCTAAGATTTCAACCCAGAACTGACTTCAATATACTATGGTCCTAGGATCATGCTAAGGGATATGAATGTCAATCAGATGTCATCTACAATAGGTATAAAAAAAAGTATTACAGAAGTCCAAAGGAAAAGAAAAGCCTAACACAGTCAAGAAAAAGTGAGACATGGGTAGAAGCTGCAATGTGGGATTTGTGGGGGTGAAGGTGGCAAGAAGTTCGGGAGGGGGACAGCATAGGGCTCCCCCTGAAGGGACTTATGTTCTCAGGATGAGGATTCCAGACTTCACACTGTGGGCATGTGGGTGGAGAGGAGGCAGGTCCAGAGTCCTGTGGTTTTCAAGCATGGCAATGAGGGATCAGTCAGTTGTGGATTTTAGAACAATGACAGCGGCCAGGATAGGACCACTGAACAGGCCAAGAGGGGGAGCAGACAGGACAGCTGGGAAGTTGACATGACACTCCAGGACCCAAGAGCAGCAAATCTGACATCAAGTGGGATGCAAGAGGGAGCCTTCTCCAAAATATGGCCATGGAGAACGGACGAATGCATGGGAAGAAGGAGGACCAGATGTCATGGGAAAGCAGGGAAAAGTAGTGGGCCTCCTAATGAGACCTGGATCTGGGGACCATGGAACAGGTGAAAATTGGCTGGCTGAGCCAATCCCACCTGGCCCACGTTAACTCATGACTATGGCTTGGTCTCCAGAGGTTGCCTATACCAGTTAGTAAATGAGCTGTGAATCCCTTTGCTGTGCAGGCTACAGTATTATTGCTGGTTTGCTTTTGAAAAATATTTTAGAAGCTGTTTTAGATAGTCCAAATCTAAGCTCAGAGGTGAAAAATTCATAAGACTGTCCCAACCAAAGAAAACATATGCAGTTAACTAATCTAAATCGTTTTTGAAAGAACTATCCTGTGAATGATCGATCACTTAGAAAGAACAAAGTCACAAGCAATTGTTGGGCTCTAGGTGAAAAACTTGCAGATACGAATGACAGGTTGGCTATGTGTTCACTCAGACTCATTTCCCCAGTTTTTCTTTGGGAACTTGAGAACGAAAATTGTACATTCCTGGAAACATTGCCTAAGACGTGAGAATGTAAACTGTTTTATTGAAAATCTACTATGTTCCAAGGAATAGGTTAGGAGTTTGGGGAAGGAAGTACATGTCTACAGAAAATATATTTAATGTGTTTTCTTAGTTACACAGCCAGGAGAGTTTGGGGCCCAAGGAATGATGCCCTCATCTTCCTCAGCCCACTCTCCCCGCCAGCTACAGGACTCCTCAGCCGAGCAGTTAGTGTTTGCCAGGGGAAAACCTCAGAATCCTCCAAGCCTCCACCTCAGCTCCTTAAGATACTTAACCCCTCTGCAAGTCTGACTGCTACTATTTCTCAAGGCCTCCCCTTGTCTCCATTCCCACTGCTTCTGCTGCTACTAAAGCCTGTGTCTTCTGGCCTCAGGCCCCACAGCAATTTTGCACTAGTCTCCCTGATTTTGAGTTCATCTTACTCTAATTCAACCCCTGTCTTGGAGTTAGAAGGATCTTCCCACCATTTACTCCACAACTCAACATGAACTTGAATAATTCACAACACCTCAAATGCAGAATTGCTGGGATCTAAGTGGAACAACTATTCAGTTAAATAACTTTCTGTGTAATAAAGCTGAACACTGAGAGGCAGCAACATTAATGAAGCTTGTAGCAACACATTGATCAAAACAAAAACTGGAAACAATGCAGATGCCCACAAGCTCTTCTATATAACAGACAGCTTATGATCCTTTAACACAGTCATGAACACAAGTGCTCCTGAGGTACAGCATCCACATGATGAGTCTAAATCTATATTATGAGGCTGGAAACATGACTCTCAGGGAAATATGATATCACTTCCAGGAAACTCTATAACACAAAAGGTCAGGCAATGCTTTCCTTGTAGATACATGCATATGTGAGAAAACCACAAAGCTAGGGAAAGACAAACCCAAAAGACAGAGTAAAAGTCAGAGGAAGTAAATGGTGAAACTGTTGAGGGGCTCTCGGAAGTTCTGCTCAAATTCTTCTCTGAAACCAGATATTGAGTCTATTGGTTTTCATTTTATTGTTTGTTAATCTTTAAAATAGGTTTATATACTTTCATTATATTTCCCCCCAAAAAATAAGACAAAAGGAAAAAGAATTTCTATGACAGCCCACCCACTTCAGGAAGAAAACAGAGCTCCTCAGCCTGGTCAGAGGTGGCTGATGGCTCCCATGACCTGGTCATCCTCATCTGTGGGACCTGTCCATCTTGGACCATCATACTCTCTGCACGCAGTTCCCTGTGTCAGCCTCCACATGTGGATTAGTCCAACCCTCACCGGCCACTGCCCAGGGCTCCCTGTAGCAGTCCTGTACTCACCACAGCCAGAGCTTCACACAGCCTCTCACTGGCCCTGCCCTGGAGTCTAGGTATCAGGGCTCCAGAACAACAATTCATCCATTTCTACAACAAATCGCACTGTCACTGGGCCATAACATAAGCCTTTACTGAAGGATAAAAAGCTAGAGAACCAGAGGGGGAAAAAAATGAAAGAGAATAATGGGAGTGGAGAAAGAGGAAAAAGACTGATTACATGCAAACAATTGAGTCTAAAACTTAACAACAGTTTTTCCTGTATGACATTTATAATTAAAGATAACTTATCTACATAGGAAGCATATAGATGGCAACTAAATGTTGGCAACATTTTTTCCTTAGTCAAATAGCTTCTTTTTTTTTTTTTTTTTACTTTTTATTAATCTTTATTTCATTTGTACAAATTTATGGGGTACAGTGAGAACATTATTTTCAAAAAATATGCTTCTTTTCAACTTCTCTGTTGGCCATGGTACTATACTAACATATTATGTGTGATATTTTGCTTTTACATTTCTCTCCTTACCTTTTGAACCACTAATTAGTGGAGCATCTGTTAATGAGCTCCTCACTTGGATCATTTGATGATTCCTCAAAGCCATTTACTTTGGCCAGTACCCAAATTTGAAATTGAGGCAGACATCTGTAGAACTCCTAGTGCCAGAGGGGATGTAATTGAATTAATATGCTCACTTTCACCCAATTTCAAAGAGGCCTTATTGACTACCAGTTTTTCCTGTGCTTTTTAAAGGTCAAGTCTGCTTAAAATTTGAGCAGTTGATAAAATGCAGGACTGCCTTAATTTGTATACTGAACAAAGTATTAAATAACAGAAGAAAATAAATACTGGTTAAAAAGAAGGATGGGCACCCAGCCATCCACTGGTTTATCTCCCTCTTTCACATGTGAGGGACAATGAGAACCAGCGTGTGATTCCCTGGCCCCTGCAGGCTCTGTTCTGGTACAGTGAGAGTCAGTCATTTCCTGGGTACAGTTTAGTACCAATTCCTCCCTACCGTGGTATCTCAAATAACAATACTGCAAATAATAATTAAAAAATAGTATCTATGAAATGCACAGTACCAGGAGCAGCTTTCAGTGTTTTAGACATGTAACTTCATGGAGAGTCATTCCCCCACCAAACCCAGGATGGAAGACATTCATGATGTGGAGTGTATAGTTGAGGAAACAGAAGAATAGGTGTGCCAGCACCTGGCCCCAAGTATGAGGTGCAGCCAGGAATTGAACTCAGATCCATCCTGCAACCAGCTTGGACTCTTTTCTATCTAGAAACACAGTGCCTGCTCACTGATACCTTGCACATGGAAAAGTCTTCACTCCATCAGAGTGGCCTTCTCTTGATCCTGCACCTAGACATTTTTTCCTGATTGCAGGATATTTTCAAAAGTAGGGCAGAACAAAAGATCCAGACTCCTACATGGGAACAAACAAATAACAAATGCTGATTCCATCTAGAAATCCCAAAGCTAAAAACAGCATCATCTCTAAGGAATCTATTTTACAGGAGAATATGCCATCAGATAGCAGCAATGACAGGTAGTGGCTGAATGGGCCTGCCATACCTATCCTCTCTCTGCTTGGAAATAGATGTGCATGCTTAAGATAAAAATAGGCTTCCAGGATCAAATGTTTTAATGGCTGTGCATTTGAGGTTCAAGGAGAATCACTTGCATATCCTATGGCCTGTCATGATTGCAGGGGCAGGAACAAATGATAGCATTGATGGAATGAATGAATGAGTGCGTGAATGAATAGATGAATGAGATCTGGAAGTAACATGAAAGACCATGTCATCAAATCCCTAGTTACATATTCTTTTCCTGCCTATGACATTTTTGACAAGTATAATCTATCTTGGCTTGAATTCTTCCAAGAATAGGGAATTAACCGTTGGTCTATGTCATGTAGCTGATTGCTAGAAATTTAGAATTGGTAAAAATCTCTCTTCAATCCTGTATCCCTCCTCCCCTCTCATGTCCATGTCTCTTTACAGAGTATGTTTAGCACTAAGATAGCATGGAGGCAATGGAATTACAAAGACAGAGGAAATATAAGTGCTGAAATTTGTTACCAGCCTTAGAAGTCTTGGAATAGGGGAAAGAAATAGCAGACTCAGATAAACCAACTCTCCATTCAAGGCATGTTGTGAAAGTGCACATCACCTCCATGGCAGAAAAGAGAGAGATAAGTATCATTTGCAACTACAATGTATCTTGCACTGAATTTCATACCTGGGGTTTAACTGAAATAACATTGCTACCAAGGGATCTAAATGCATATATTTCATAGAAATCTTATGCCAAGGTCAGAGTCCTAAAAGGAAAATAGTTGGATCTTTGGATCTAGAAGAGAAAAATTTCATGGTTGATATGAAGAAACTTTCAAATTCTATGTTGATGTAAAATTTATTTATATTGCAAGTTATAAATCATAACTATTCAATTAAATGAGTTTTGTTAAATGTATACACCTATACAACCCCTGTTCCAGTTAAGATATAGGCTATCTGTCATCCCAGAAGTTTCCTCTATCTTCTTCTAATCAATTAACACCTCCCAAAGGTAACAAATCCTCTGATGTCTTTCACCATAAATTTTCTTTGCCTGTTCTTGATATTCATTTATGAAGTGTTTGGATTCTTAGTATATCAAACATACTGATGGTTGGAGCACAGAGTCCTATAAGTAAATTAGATCAGGTGAGAGAAAAGATTGCATATAGATTTTTATGTTTACATGCTCAGTATGTTTTTGATAAACATCCATATCATTGCATGTATCCACAGTTCATTCTTATGATAATAGTTGGATGATATCTTATGGTATTGTTATACCACAATTGGTCTATCAATTTTCTTGCTGATGAACATTTGGTTTCCTTGAGTTTGGGGCAATTATGAAGAAAGCTATTTGAGTGTTCTTATATAATTCTTTTTGAGAAAATGAATTTTAATTTTCATTAGAGAAAATACTTAGGAGCAGAATTGCTGAACTATAGGATACCTGTATTTATACCATAATAAGAAATTGCAAACCTTTCCAAAGTTGGATTGTACCACTTTACATTACCATCAGCAATGCAGGGGAGAACTAGTTAGTTGCTCCATGTCCTAGTGCTAGTCTTTTTAGAATTTTAAGCATTTATAATTTTAGGCATTCTAAGAGATATAAAGTGATATCTCACAGGGGTTATAATATGAATATCTAATGATTTATTAATGCCAAATGCTCTTTTATGCACTTACTAATTCTCTTAGGAGATAGTCATTCAAGCATTTTTGCAAATTTTTCATTGTTTTCCTATTATTGAGTTGTAGAGGCATTCATATGCAATGGACATATGCTTTTGATATGTGTGTTGTAAAAGCTGTCTCACAGTTTATGACTTGAATATTAATTTTATTAATTGTCTTTTGAAGATCTGGTAGTTTAAAATTCTCTATGGTATGATTTATTAGTATTTTATTTTCCTTCAGGGCTCATGATTTGATGTCCTATCTAAGACACCTTTACCTAGCTTAGCATTCTAAAAATTTTCTCCTATTTTCTTTCAAAAAATAAAAAAGATTCTGCTTCTAGCTTTTTACATGTATGTCTATACCCCACTTAAAGTTTGTTTTTTTACTGCAGTATGAGATAAGGATTGAGGCTCGTTTTTTCATACAAGTGTATAGTTATTTTAGTACCATTTGTTGAAAAGAAAATACTTCTCCAATTGATAAACAATGACATCTCTGTCAAAAATAACAATTGTCTCTAAACATGTTTCAGAAAATATAAAACTGAGGTTGTGTGGTCCCACTGAGCTCTCCAGAGTTAACCTCTGAATGTTACTACACGTCACAAACTTCACATATAGGTGAAGTTTACGAGCTGACCGTCATAAAAACTTACGTGGACTAGGTGGAGAAATGATTTCCAGCCTCATGCTGAAGGTGGTGCCCAGGAGGATACAGCTCACGTTCTATAGTTTTCAACAAAATTTCCAAAACATGCTGAAAGGCAAGGGAGGAAACAAAACAGGCATCAGAATCAGACTAAGATGTGGCAAAGTTTGTGGAATGACAAGACAGGAAGTTAACCACAGTAAATTTGTTAAGGACTAAAATGAGAGAATAGATAATATACAAGATTAGAGAGGTCATGTAAACAGAGATGGAAACTCAAAAAAAGCAAAAGGAAATAATACAAAGCAAAAAGCAGTAAAACATAAATGAAGAATGCCTTGGATGAGTTCATTCATTAACTGGACACAGCTGGGGGTGGGGGAGTGGAAATAGTGGACCTGAACACATCAATAGAAACTCCCCAAATGGAAAATAAAGAAAAGTTGAAGGCTGAGGGGCAGGGGGAGTAAAACATCCATGAAGCTTGCAAAACTTTAAAAAGGTGTAGCTTGTACCAGATATAAGGAGAATAAAAGGAGAGAAGACTAGAAATATTTGAAGAAATAATTAACGAAAATTTCAGAATTAATAGCAATCAGACTAAATCACATTCAAGGATGGAAAACTGAAAGCTTTTCCTCTAATATCAGGAATAATACAAGGTCACTCACACTTGTCACTTCTATTCAATAAAATATTGGAAGTCCAAGCCAAAGCAATTAAGCAAGAAAAAGAAATAAAAACCATCTGATTCAGAAAGAGGAAACTCTCTATTTACAGATGATGTTCCCTTTTATAAAGAAAACTCCAAGGGATTTGCAAAAAACACTCTTAGAACTATTAAATAAGTTCAGTAAATTTGCAGGATACAAAGTCAACATATAAAAATCCGTGGTGCTTTTGTACACTAACAACAAACTATTAGAAAATCAAGAAACTGATCCCATTTACAATAGCTACAAAAAATAGTTAGGAATAAATGTTCCCAAGAAGATGAAAGATCTGCACACTAAAAACTACATAACCTTGATTAAAATTGAAAACACAAATAAATGGAGCAGTATCTCATATTCATACATAGGAATAAATTTTGTTAAAATGTCCATAGTACTCAAAATGATCTAGATTCAATGCAACACCAATCAAAATTTCAGTAACATTTTCCCACAGAAATAGACTAAACAACACTAAAATTTGGGTGTAACCACAAAAGACCCTAAATAGCCAAAGAATCCTGAATAAAAGAGATAAAGCTGGAGTATCACACTAACTCATCTCAAAATCTAGTACTAAGCTACTGTAATCAAAGCAGCATAAGATTGGCATAAAAAAGACACATATACCAATACAACAGAAAGAAAGCTTAGAAATAAACCCACACATGTAGTCAACTGATTTTTGACAATCATGCCAAGAGTTCACAATAGGGTAAAGACTTCAATAAATAGTGCTGGGGAAAAAGGGATGTCCACATACAGAAGAATGAAATGAGACCCTAATCTCACACCGTGCATAAGAATCAATTCAAAATGGATTACACTTAAGTATTAGACCTGAAGCTCTTAAAATTACTTGAAAAAATACATGAAGAAAGGTCCATGATATTGGTCTGAGAAATGATTTCCTGGGTGTGACCCCTGAAAGAACACACAACAAAAACCAACAAGTGGAATGGAATCAAACTAAAATCTTCTTCACAGTAAAGCAAACAATAAACAAAGTAAAGAAATAACCTATGAAAAGGAAGAAAATATTTGTTAATTATACATCCAAATACTTAAAATAGAAAATATATAAGGAACTCAAACAACTCAATGGTAGGAAAACATCCCACTTAAAAACTGGGCAAAAGTCTTGAATAAATATTTCTCAAAAGAATACACACAAATGGCAAATGGTGCCAGGCACAGTGGCGTACCCCTGTAATCCTAGTGGCTCAGAAGGCTGAGGCAGGAGGGTTGCAAGTTCAAAGCTAGCCTCAACAAAAGCAAGGGGATAAGCAACTCAGTGAGATACGGTCTCTAAATAAAATACAAACAAATAGGGCTGAGAATGTGGCTCAGTGGTCAAGTGCCCCTGAGTTCAAAAAGAAAAAGAAAGAAAGAAAGAAAAAAAATGACCAATGGTATATGAAAAAATGCTCAACATGACTAATCATCAGGGAAATGCAAATTAAAACTACAGTAAAATATCACTTCATACCTATCATAGTGGCTATTATTGAAAAGATAAAACGGTTCATGGAAAAAGTAAGGAGAAAAGGGAATGCTTGTACGCTAGTGGTGGTAACTAAAAAAATATAGTTGTTATGGAAAACAGTATGGAGGTTCTTCAAAAAACTAAGCACAAAACTACCATTTGATCCACTACTGAGTATATATCCCAGGGAAAGGAAATTAACATATTGAAGAGAGATCTTACCTTTCATGTTTACTGCAGCATTATTCACAATAGCTAAGGTATGGAATCAACCTGAATAACCACAAGGGGATGAAAAGATAAGGAAAATGTGGCGTGTATATACAATGGAATATTATTTAGCCATAAAAATGAACTTCTGTCATTTGTGGTAACTTGAATGGGACTGGAAGGCTCATGTTAAGTGAAAAAAGCCAGGTACTAAAGGACAAATACTGATCTCAGTTATTTGTGAAATTCAAAAATGTCAAACTTATAGAAAGTGGCTGGTGGTTATCAGGCTAGAGGTTGGGAAGTGAGGAGACATCAATCAGAGGACACAAACTTTCAATTGAATTCATTGATAGCAGAAATTAGTTTAAGAACTTTACTATGCCTCATGTTGTCTACAATTAACAATATATTATATATATGAAAATTGCTAGGAGAGAAGATTTTAGATGTTCTCAACACACACACGTGAATTCATTCATGTGTTAAATAGCTTAACTAAATTAAATAACTTAACTTAGTCATTCCATGATACATGCATGTCAAAACTTGTACACCATAAATACATACAATTTTTACTTGTCAATTAAATAGAAGACACCAAACCAGAAGAAGCTCAGAACTACTAAACAAGGTAAACCAAAAAAGTCTACAACTAGACTTAACATATTTAAACTATGAAAATCCGAAGGCAAAGGGAAATTTTTTTTTAAATAAACCTTACTCCCACAGGGACCAAGATAGGAATCACATTGCTGTCTCATCAGAAGCCATGCAAGCAAGAAAAAAATAGAGTGAAATATTTAGTGTTGAAAGAAAAAAGTACCCATCCACCATAGTTCTGTATCCAGTAAACTTACCTTTCAAAAGTCAACAAAAATAATGTGTCATAAGACACATCTGAACAGATGCAACAAAATAGAAATCTTATAAAGTATGTTTTCAGGCAAAAATGGAATTAAATTAGAAATCAATAATAGAAATACTGCTAGAGAATCCACGAACATTTAAAGACTGAACCACATACTTCTAAAAAGCCCATGGGTCAAAGAAGTCTCAAGGTAATCAATCTAACATTGCACTTGGGAGACTCCAGAAGAAGAGCATTTTAAGCCTAATGGAAGCAGAGGAAAAACAAAAATAAAAATCAGAGCATAAATAAGTGAAATTTAAAGCAAAAAACAATAGAATAAATCAATCAAACCAAAATTTGTTATTTGAATGGATAATTAAATTGAATAGTCAAACTCTTAACAGAGCTAAGAAATAAACAGAGACTGCATATTATCAACATCAGAAATGAAGGAAATATCATCACTGATGGCCTAGTGGACATTAAAGAGACAGTGAGGAATACTATAAATAAATCTACACCCACAAATTTGGTAACCTAGGCTAAATGAACCAATTCCATAAAAGATACAAAATGTCCAAATTCACACAGGATAAATAGATCTCCCAACTAGGCAATTCTATTGAAGAAATTGAGTAAAATTTTTAAATTTTTCTGAAAAAGAAAACTCCAAAGCCCAGAGAAATTTGCCAAATAATTAAGGAGAAGATAATACCAATTCACCACAATCTCAGAAAATAGAAGCAAAGGGAATACTTTCCAACTTATTCTATGATGTGGTTATTACCCTAATACCAAATATATCAAAATGAGACAAAAATATTAAAGATAAACTATAGACCAATATCTTTCATGAGCACATATGCAAAAACACTTCAAAAATATTTTCACATCACAACCAGCAATATATAAAAAAAGCAATGCTCCAAAGCTTAGTGGGATTTATTCTAGCTGTGCAAAGCTGGTTCAATATTCAAAAACTAATTTTCTGTCATATAAACATACTAAGGGAAAAAATCATGTGATCATATGTTTGTCCACAAAACCATTTTACAAAATCTAATACCCATGTGTGATAAAAAAAATTTTAATAAACTAGAAATAGAGGGGGGAATGCCTCATTTTGGTAAGTAACACCTACAAAAGCCCACACAGCTAACATATTTAATGGTTAGAAACCAGAATGCTTTTCACCAAAAAGTCACTCAAGATCAGACAAGGATGTTTTTTCTCATCTCTCCTGCTCAACATCACTCTGAAGGTGATCACTACAAGAAGCAAGTCAGGAAATAAAGTAAAAGGAGCACAGGTGGAGAAACCAGAAGTAAAATGCATTTTTTATAAATAATATTACTATATAAAATATCAAAATAATTGAATCAACATCAACTAGAAAATTTTCTGTAGTTAACAAACAATAAGAAATTATAGCAAGCTCAGAGAATGTAAGGTTAATATACAAAAATCAATTGTTCTCTTATATACAAGTGGTAAATAATTAGAATTCAAAATAAAATCTAATACACACAATTGCACTCCAAAAATAAGTATAAATTTTACAAACTAAGCATAGCTCTATGTGGTAGAAATTTCAAAACTCTGATGAGAGAAATCAAGCAAGATTTAAAGATTTCATGTTCATGAATTGGAAAACAATGCATTAAGATATCAATTCCTTCCAACTTGATCTTATAGATTACCAATAAAAATTCCACCAAAACATTTTATGGATAATGACAATATGATTCTAAAGTTTATCATCAAAGACAAATGCCTATGCCCATCAACACAATGCCAAAAAAGAAAAAGTTGGAGAACACAGATGATCTGATTTCAAGATTTGTTATAGCTACAATTATCAATATAGCATAGTATTGGTAAAGTAATGAAAATGTAATCAGTGAAACAAAATAGAGACTCCAGAAATAGAACTATGCAAATATGGTCAATTGACCTTTTACAAAAGAGCAAAGGAAATTCAACTGATGAAGGAGTCTTCAACAAATGCAGTTATAACAACAGAATATCAATACATTTTTAAAAATTAAGTAGGTTAAGACCTGATATAGAACTTACACAAAACTCACTCAGAACGGATCATTGTCTTTCTTCTAAACAAACAAACAAAAAAACCCATAAAACTTCTGGGAGAAAACAAGAAACATCCTAGGTGGCATTATGTTCAGTGACAGGATTTTAGATATAAAATGATTTTAGATATAAAACAATGATCCATGAAAAAATGTTATAAATTGAACTTTATTAAAATTAGCAATATTAGTTCTTACAAAGACACTTAGAATTAAAAGGCAAGTCAAAGAATTGGTGAAAATGTTTGCAATGCTGATATCTGATAAAGAACTTGTATCCAAAATATACAAAAAACTGTTACAGTCCCATTTAAAAATGGGCAAAAGATCTAGATACCTTGATGAAGAAGATATTCAGACAGGAAACCATATACTAAAAGATATTGAACATTGTTTGTCATTTAGGAATCTCAAATTAAAACAACAATGAAATACCACTAAACAGAGGGAGTATTAGAATGACTAAGATCCAAAATCTGACAACACAAAATGCTGATAAGGCTACAGAAAGCAACAGGAAGCAATGAATTCCATTCATTGTTAGTGGGAATACAAAATGGTATAGCCAACTTGGAAGGCATCTTGGCAATTTTTTAAAGGGACTAACAGTCATACAATAAAAGTTAGCAATCATAATCCTAAATATTTACTCAATTGATTTAAAAACATCACCACACAAAAACTTGCACATTAATATTTGAAAAATCATTATTCATTATTATTGAAAATAGAAGTAACCATGATAACATTCAATAGGTAAACATATAAACTATGCTGTAACTATACAATAAAATATTATTCAGTAAGAAAAAATAAAAGCCAAGTGGCACATTGGCATATACCTGTAATCCCAGCAGTTTAGGAAGCTGAGGGAGGAGGATCACGATTTCAAAGCCAGCCTCAGCAATTTAATGAGGGCCTAGCAATTTAGTTAGACTCTGTCTCAAACTAAAAAATTAAAAATCAGGTTGGGGATGTGGTTCAGTAGTTAAGTGCTCCTGGGTTCAATCCCTGGTTAAACAAACAAACAAAAAAGCATGAAATAATCTCAAATATATATTCTTAAGTGAAAGAAGCCACTTAGCTTGAAAGAAGCCCCCCTCAAAGCCACATGCTATGTGATTCCAATTATATGACAACTTAAAAATATAAAACTATGGGGGCTGGGGTTGTGGCTCAGTGGTAGAGCACTTGCCTAGCATGTGTGAGGCACTGAGTTCGATTCTCAGCACCACGTATAAATAAATGAATAAAATAAAGGTTCATTAACAACTAAAAAATTTAAAAAATATATATATAAAACTATGAAATATCAAAATAGCCAGAAAGTAGAGGAAACAGGGAGGTAGGAAAAATAGTTAAACTACAGTTGATTATTTTAGGGTCATCGAACTATTGCCAGTATGAATTTATGGATACATGAATTTGTCCTTTTGTCAAAGCCAATTGAACTTTACAACACAGAGAGTACATTTTAATTATGCGAATTTTTTAAAAAAATCATTTATTAGGTCAGGGGAATACCAGTAGGGAATGCAGAATGTGGCAAAAGAAGCTAACTTTATTATATGTGTTTGAGATAACTTCACTTGAGGGGGAGGGGAAAGTTACTGGTCTAAATTACTTTGGAAATCAATTAAATTTGGCAGGCTTAAAGGCTAAAAGAACTATACAGTAAATAAAGTTCTCTTTCAGATAAAGTTGTTTCCTATGAAAGTATGGATGAGCAATTGATATTACTGTACATGCAAACAGAAATTGAATAAGGTAATAAATGGATAATGGGCAATGAGAGTGAGGTTTCTCTGGTGAGAATTTACATAAAAGTAGATACTGGGCGAGGGGAATGATCTGTGCAGTAATAGAATTGGAGTTGTTAGTATGAATTTAGGTTTAGCTTCATATAAATGCAGATGGCTACACAGAGAACTGTGTATATGTGTGAGTGTAGATTAATATACTTACATATAATTTCTATAGATGCTTTCTTGCTCTATCAGCTGAGAGGCTCTAGCAGACTACCTACATCTCAGTAGTGATGAGCACATCTATCACCCAGACCCTCTTTCTGATACCATCTCCAATGAAAGGAACCAAACCTCCGTGGAGGGTTAATCAATTGTATGCCTGTAGCAGAGACAGTGCAAGATGAATCTAGAGCATCTTTTAGTGACAGAAATCGCTCAAAAAACAAGGCTTGTTACAAGGAAAGAGAAGACAACTGAAAGATCTTCCAAAACTCAGATGTGGAACAATTTGGGCAAAAAAAATGAATAAAGAGTATTAAACAAACTAAACTATGATAAAAACATCCACAAGTTCATTCTAAGATAGATAAATGATTCAATGAATGAATGAACGAACGAATGGAGAAATGGTTTTACTTTCCCTTTTGTGGCAAGAGCAGTTAATATGATGAGATCTACTCTGTTAACAAATTTTTTGCCTAATACAATATGGTTAGCTGTGCATACTATGTTTTACGGCAGATGATGCAAACTTATTTGTCTTGCACAATTGAAAATGTATGCACATTGAACTCCCCCTTTCCCCTCTTCCCAAACCATGGCAGCCATTATTCTTCTTTCTGTTGATGTGAGTTTGATTAATAAAGATACCTCCTATAAGAGGAGTTATGTAGTGTTCGTCCTTCTGGGACAGACTTATTTCATTCTGCATAATGCCCTCCAGGTTCATCCCTGCTGTCATATAAAGCATGAGTTCCATTTTAATTTTTTTCTGTCTATGCTTCATGTGGTCCCAGGACAAGTACACTCTACCTTCCCCCAAGGCCATGGAAGATTGCTCTACCCACTCTGTTCTGGCCACCAGGAGTAGTAGAACACCAGCAAGCCCAGCCCCTACCTAGGGGCAAACCAGTTGCCCATGGTGCTGGAGACCAGAAGCCTGAGACATACACTGCCCAACTGGGAAAAGGACAATCTGGGGACAGAGAGCGAGTTTTCTTCTTTCTTAGTGGTAATATAAACAAATTTTCTTTATCCACTCATCCATCTGTGGATACTTAGGTTATTACCATATCTTAACTATGATAGGCTGTAATGAACCTGGAAGTACAGATGTCTCTGAGACCCTGATTTAAATTCTTTTAGAATTATATGCAGAAAGGAGATTTCTAGATCATATGACAGCTATATTTTTTTAATTCCTTGAGGAACCATCATATTGTTTTCCCTAAATAGCATCACCATTTTACATCACCATATTACATTTCCACTAACAGTGTACCAGGATTACAGTTTCTCCACATCTAACAGGTATTGTTTTTTAAATAAAAGCCTTCTTAACAACTGTAAGATGATATCTCATTGTGGTTTTGATTTGTATTTCCCTCATAATTAGCAATATTGAGCACATTTTCATATACCTGTTAGCTATGTATATGTCTATTCAGGTCTCTTATTCATTTTTTTTTTTACTTGGATTATTTGGGAGTGTGTTGGTACTGTTTTACTATTGAGTTGTAGAAGTTTCTTATATTTTTTGGAAATTTACCTACTGTTACATGTATGGTTTGAAAATATTTTCTCCCATTCTCCATGTAGCTTTTAGGTTTGATGCAATTCCATTTGTCCATTTCTGCTTTTTTTGTCTCTTTTATTTTTTTTTCTTTTTCCATATGGAATTCTTATTTTTCTTGTTTTTTTGTTATATGTAACACTAGAATTTTGACATAATTATAAAAGCATGAAATATGATTCAGTCTCCAGTACGTCCCCTTTTCTCCCCTCCTCCCTCCCCCTGTTCCTTTCCATCTATTGAACTTTCTGCTATTTACCTATAATTTTTTTTCTAATGTGGATAAATTTTTTTCTAATTTTTTTTTGTGGATATACATAATGGTGAGATTCTCTATGGCATATTCATATAAGTACACAGGAAACTTAGGTCAGATTCATTCCATTGTCCTTATTCTATTCCCTATTCTAACCCTCTTTCCTTCCCTTCTTTTTTTTTTAAATATTTTTTTAGTTGTAGATGGACACATTATCTTTATTTTATATATTTTTATGTGGTGCTGAGGATCGAACCCAGTGCCTCACGCATGCGAGGCAGGCACTCTACCACTGAGCCACAATCCCAGCCCCTTTCCTTCCCTTCTTTTCCCTTTGTGTAGCCCATTGATCTTTCTTCTATTTTTTAACCCTGCTCTTCTTATTTAGGATTAGCTTCCAAATATCAGAGAAAACTTTGACTTTTGACTTTGGGGACTGGCTAATTTCACTTAGCATTATAGTTTCCAGTTCCATCCATTTACCAGCAAATGCCAAAATACTATTCTTCTTTATGGCTGAGTAATACTCCATTGTGTATATATATCACATTTTCTTTGTTCAGTCATCTGTCAAAGGGCATCTAGATTGGCTCCATAGCTTAGCTATTATGAATGTTCCTGCAATAAACATTGATGTGGCTGTGTCACTGTAGTATGCTGATTTTAAGTCCTTTGGGTGTAAACCAAGGAGTGGGATAGCTGGGTCAAACAGTGGTTCCATCAAGAAAAAAAAAAATCTTCAGACTAATATTTCTGCCTTTGATGTCATGTCTAAGAAATGATTGCACAGACCAATGACATAAAGTATTTCCCCTATGTTTTCTGGTAGTTTTATCATTTCAGGCTTTACGTTTAAGTCTTTAATACATTTTTAGTTGATTTTTGTTTTAGTCAGCTTTTTCACTGCTGTGATGAAAGAACCTAACCAGAACAACTGCAGAAAAGGAAAAGATTATTTAGGGGCTCATGGTTTGAGAAGTCTCAATCCTTAGACAGAAGGCTCCACTCCTCAGACTGGAATGAGGCAGGACATCAGGGCAGGCAAGAGTGGCACAGGGAAGCAGCTCCCATGAGAAGTAGGAAGCAGACAGAGGGCTCCACTTGCCAGACACAAATATATACCCAAAGCCACACCCCAACTCCCACCTCCTCCAGCCACACCCCACCACTTCAGTTACCACTCAGTTAATCCCTATCAGGAGATTAATTCACTTATTGGGTTAAGACTCTTACAACCCAATTATTTCTCCTCTGACCTTACATTGTCTCACTTGTGAGCTTTTGGGGAACATCTCACATCCAAACCATAACAATAAATAAAATAAAATCAGACCTTTATCTTATAACAGGTGGAAATAACAGAATTATACTAGAAATAACAGAATTATGGAGAAAGAGAATTAAGTAATGGCTGTCAGAAGACCATAACTGGAGGGGGAGGAGGAGCTATGCCAATATACACAGTCTGAGGAAGTGCTTTTATGATGAAGTTATTCTTCTTTGCCTTTACCTTTACCTTTATCCTAATGGGGTGATGGATACATGAATCTAGGTGTTGTTGAAAACTGAATAAGCTTGAAGGTTTAAAGTCTACTCAACAATATTATACTATACTTGGTTTCAGAATTTTGATATTGCACTACATCTGTATAAAATATCACCATTAGAAGTTGGATGAAGAATCTTTGTGGCTCTGTAGTTGTTTCAAAATAAAAGCTGTTTTAAGGTGGGAAGGGATGGTTTCATCTCTAGAAACAACTTTTTATTTAAATCACTTGAAGTTTTGCTTGTTTGCTTGTCAAACCATTGTGACTTCTTTCAAGTGTCTGATTTGTTATGGAACAGCACATTCAGGTTTGATAGGGGCTCTTGATCAAAATGGGATTTATCAGACTAGCAACTATTTCTAGCCCACTAAGGATACATATTCATTGCGTCCCCTTCACTGCCCAATCTTGTATTTCAAAGCACCCAGGGAAACTGCTTAAGGCACATTTCTTGAGTACATGCTCAGCAATTTAGCCACCATCCTAAGTAATTGACCTGATGTCTCTGGCTCAAAGTTTAATCATAGTTTAATCATAAATAGGCGATTGAAATACACTCGTATGTCATTGCCAAGTTGGCAGCAATATGGGTATTATGATCATGTTGTCTGAATCACTCCCTCATCTTTTATGTCTACTTGAACTCTGTAATTCCTGCCTTTATCTTAGTAAGTAGGTTGGCGGGGTGCGGGGGAAGATAGCAATAGCTTTTGAGTAATAATGATTCTGAATATGGAATTTCTGATTTGGGTATTATGTTTTCTTCTGCCGTCAAAAGTGGATCATCTGTAATCACAGCCTTGAACCTCACAACCGTGTAAGTTGCAGGATATTGCTTTGAACTTGATCCCTTGAGTGGTAAAGATGATGGTCTTATGACCATCAAAAAAAGATAGCAATACTGGTTGATCTTTCTGTGTAGGGAAATATCTCACTGATTAAACACTTCAATGCCATGTGGATGAGTAGTTTGGTGTAAAAAACAATTTCAAAAACATGAAACTTCCCAAGATTGTCTCTGAAAAAGACATCACAATTGCTGTGGCACCAGGTCAACATCATAGTGTATTTACCACTCTTGGAACCAAGAATATGCCCATGATATCATCTACCTATAGTCCTAAGTATGGAACAAAGAAAGAAGAACCAAGCAATAACCATCACAAGGGCTTCCTGTAAAGAGATCTATCATTTTTCATTCTTGCTCATGTGCTTCCTAGTGTTTAGAGAAAATCCATAAAAATTAATGCATTTATGGAAGGAAAGCTGTTATGGTTTGAATATGAGGAGTCCCTCCAAAGCATGTGGGTCAGACAATGTAAGAAGTTTAAGAGCAGAAATGACTGGCTTATGAGAGCCTTAACCCAATCAGTGAATGAGTCCCCTGATGGGATTAACTGAGTGATAACTGAAGACAAGTAGGGTGTGGCTGGAGGAGGTGGGACTTTGGAGGCATGCCTTTTGTTGTATATATTTGGTATCTGGCAAGTGAAGTCTATTTCTTTGCTCTCTGATCATCATCAGCTGCTTCCCTCTACCACACTCTTCTACGATTTCCTGCCTTACCACAAGCCCCAAGGAATGAAGTCAGCTATCTATGGACTGAGACTTCTGAAACCATGAAAAAATTGAAATTATGTGCCTCAATGTCCTATCCTGAAAAAGAATCCTTAAAAAATATTCTAGCTAGTGGAGAAATAAAATAAAACAATGGATTTAAAACGTATATCATAAAAGTAGGTCAAAATGAGAAATAAAACTGGTAAAACAAAATGAAGCTCTATACAAATCCAAATATTTTAACATAATCAAGTAAATTGTTACAAATACAAGAATACTTCCTGAAAGAGATGTGTGGTACACAATTATATTAATTAAAATAGTATTTTTATGTGGACAATAAATTCTACACAGAAAAATTTATAGTGACCAAAGATATATTCAGAGAAAAATTAATCACCTTAATGCTTTTCTGATTTAAAAACAAGAATGACTCTAAATGAATGAACTAGAATTTTATCTCAGAAATATAAAAAATGAAGAATTATAAAATGAAACTTAAATATTAATGAATTAGAAAATGGAAAATAGTTGATATGGAATGTAGCTCAGCAGTATAGCAATTGTCTAACATATGACAGATCTCCACAGCACAGCAAAAAAAAAACAAAGGCAAGAAGGAACAAAGGAAGGAGAGAAAGGAGGAAATGGAAAATAGAAGAACTGACAGATCTAAGAAGAGACATCCAAAAGCATAATACAAAACACCATTAAATCACTAAACAATACAAAACATCACTAAATCACTAAACATAACTATGGAAAACATACAAGTATATAAATATGAGGATAACTTAAAATTCCAAGAATATTTATCCACATGTGTAATTATCTAGAGTGAAATATAGTAGTAAAATATCAATTTCAGGGTAACAAAATTCCATGTACTCTTTATCACTCTTTCTTTGTAACTCTCCCCTGAAGCTTTCAAAGGGAGTTTAGTCCAGCCCACACCTTGATTTTGGTCTTCTATGCTCCAGAACCATGATAGAATAAACTTCCATTGCTTTTAGCCCCCCAGTTTACAGTAACTTTTTATGTTATGGAAGCCTCAAGAAATTCATACAATGAAAAAAAAAAAAAAAAAGAAAGAAATTCATACAATGCCCCAAACCAGAGGACCCAGAAATACCTCCCATGATGGCATGGATATGCCTCTCTCTCTTACAGAGACTTCATAGGTTGATGGCTCACAGATGACCTAAACCAAATGGACATGAAAGAGCCATGCAGATATGCACCTCGGATACAGGAGAACAATGCCAGGTAAAGCCTACAGAGTCAAGTCCTGATCAAGGATATCTAAATTTTCCTAAGATCTAGGGGTACTATGTATGTAGGAGCAGGTCCAAGGTGCTATCCTAAAACACAAGCTTGATATAACCCAGCACAATCATGAAACATTGACATCAACCGCATACAAACATTCCTCAGCACTCAGGGTGAATGATATTCAGATTTATTTGTTTATGTTATTTTATTTTACTTGATTTGCTTTTTGTAGTGCTAGAGATCCATTTTTTGTGCATGCTAGGCAAGTGCTCCACCACGGAGGTATATCCCTGAGCCCTGACACCTGGTATTTAAAGAATCATTCACACTGGGCTGCAAGGTAAAACACCTGCCTAGTCCTATGGACAACAGTGACCTGCCCAGCAATAAAGCTATATGGAGGATGCCCCTCTAGGAACCTCAGATGAGGCAGAGGGGTCTCCTCCTCAGACAGAGGCTCCTTACTTTGCAACATATAAAAGCCTCTTTCTTCCTTCTTCCTGTTCCTTTGGTGCCATTGAGGGGATGATTCAGAATCTCCCAGGCAACAGTAGAGAATGACTGCAAAACCAAAAATGCCTGGTAATAATACTTGTGTTGAGATAAATATCTGCTTGAGAAATATAGTTTTAAACTAAAAGTAACTAAAACTTGCAGGACAGCACTGATTTTACCAGATTAGACAGTTATTATTATTATTATTCTCTGCTGTGACAAAATGTAAGCTGGGAAGAGGTAGCTCATAAGTTTTAGATACAGCTGTAAAACAAAACGAATTTCACTTTCTCTTCCTGTCGCATGAATCTACTCACTTCAGCTAAACTAACAAATTTCAGTGTCTTAATGAAATAAATACCTTTTGAGGGGAGGGGAACCCAAAATGCATTCAAGAAAATATAGAAATCTCATTTCCATGAAGGAAATTATAAAACTGCCTCCTCCAAAATATCTAAAAGTAAAAACTATAGAGGCTAGACGATTCACAGAGAACTCCAGCAAGGCTGCTGAAAACAGGTAATTTAAGAAATTCCAATTGTTCTCTTGCAGCCCCAAAAATGGATACTTTTCAAATCAGCAGGAAAAAGAATCTCCCAGGAGAAAACTAGGCCATAGAACATGAAGAGACAATTGACAAAAGAAGAAGTTCAGATGTTCTGTAACAATAGGAAAATAGATAAAAGATAGAGTCAGACTTTTCCCATGTCGAAATGCTGGTCACTTCATAAAAGGAGAACCTTCATGCTAATGAATGCAAAGCCCCTCCTGGAGGTTTAAACACTAAGTACAGGAAAAGAGAGTCCTCCATTAGCAGGCCTACACCTGACACCCTCTGGGGACAGAGCCTATTGTGGACGTTGAATGAACTTCTCAGAAGATGCACGATGGAGGAGGTCAGTGATGCTAGTGTAAGCTGCACCATCAGCTTCCAGGCCCTCCTCCTGGGACACCATCACCTGTGACTGGCTCCTGGGAACCTTACCCCACAGCCCATCCTAACAAAGGAGATGCTCCAAATCTCACAATGGGACACCCAAATTAAAAAGACCCCAAAAAGGAAAGAAGTCTTCTTCCAGCAAACATAGAAGCCATGCTGGGGAGTAAATGCTCTTGGCTCCCACAGGTGGATGGAGCTGACTCTAAGCACAGAGTTGCCCCATGCTCCCTAGAAAGGATGATGTCATCTGTGTGGGTGACACAGAGAAGGCAGAATCACCCAGCAACCTTAAAAAGAGGGCAGGGAGAACCAGCATGGCCATGAGGGGACCATAGGCATTTCCAAGGCCAGCATGTTCTGTTTGACAATCTCATCCCTGCTTTGGGATTTCACTGCCCTTTTTTCCTGGGTACTCACTTTCCCAGCCCTTCTTGGGGTTCACTCCTCACCCCACTGGGCTCTCAGCATCTAGAGCTACCCCTGTCAGCTGCCTCTCCTGAATTCTGCTGTCCAGTCTCCACAGTGCTGAGCCCAGACAGACACTCCATCATGTGGCTTCTTTTTTTGGGGGGGGGGGCAATAGAATCAAAGGTCCCCAAAAGTAAGATTCAGGAATTAGTTCCCTAAAACTTGGCACAATATAGTAATCCATATTTATTGCATAAATCAATCAAGAAGTCCATTCAAATGCACAAGTACTTATGGTTAAAAAAAAACTTGCCCTGAAAAACGTGCTCTAAAATAATAATATCTACTATTACCTGTCCAACAACTGATAAGTAGGTGCAGGACTTTGTCAGCTCACATTTGTTCATGGGAAAATTTATATTCCTATTATGGTTTAGATGTGAGATGTCTCCCAAAAGCTCATGTGTGAGACAATGCAAGGTTTAGAGGTGAAATAATTAGGTTATGAGAGCTTTAACCCAAACAGTGAATTAATTCTCTGATAGGGATTGAGTGCTAACTGTGGGCAGATAGGGTGTGGCTAGAGGAGGTGGCTCCTTGGAGGCATGCCTTTGAGGTTTATATTTTGTCTTTGTTGAGCAGAGTTCCCTCTCTGCTTCCTGGTGCTATGTTCCCAACTTCTTTCCACTCCCTTCCACCATGATGTTCTGCCTCACCTTGAGTCCCAAGGAATCGAGCCAGCTATGAAGTGAGACCTCTGAAACTGTGAGCCCCCAAATAAATTTTTCCTTCTCTAATTGTTCTTGTCAGGTCTTTTGATCACAGCAGAAAAAAAACTGACTAAAACAACTCTTCACACAATTTATGCTGGAGGACTTATTGGTAGCATCAAATTTCTCATTTAAGAGCATAGAATGAAGTTCCCGCTTCTCAATTGCTTACTGGGTAACTAAAGAAACACTTTTCTGAGCCTCCTCATCTTTCTCATTTTTAATACAGATAATAAGACAATATGAGGACTTGGAAGCACTTGAGCTTAGTGGCTGGCCTGTGTCCACTACCCTCATGCTCAGTCCCCTCACACAGGTGGAAGAACCCTAGGGATGCCACAAGTAATCCTGTTCCAGAGTTCAGCTTCCTGGGACCTTCACAGGTTTCTGCTTTGATTCCATTTGCTCTTGTCTTCAGATGACAACATCTGGTCTAAGCCTTTGCTTCTTGGGCCTCTGTATATTTCCCCTTGGAATCCTCAGAGCTTCATCCACAGCTCCAAGCCAGGGCATTCCCCTTCCCAAGACCTTAATAACAACTGGGCTGGACACTTCTTTCCCCATCTCTTCCTGAAGCATTCTTTTATTCTCAAATAGCATGTTCCAGAGTGGTATAGACATTTCCAGGCCCTCTACTGAGCTTTCCCTTCTATTAGCACCAGTTCTATCCATTGGTCCCTGAACCATCACTCTGTCCTCAGAAATTGCATAGAAAAACTTGAAAGATGGTGATTGCATTACCTCACAAATCAGCTCTCCAGAATAAACATCTTCATGCCCTTCCAATGTTCTTACAACAAGACTCTCAGAGTACCTGTTATCTATCTATATTAGTCCACTTCCCTCATAGCAACCAGTAAAGTAGTTTTGTGTTCAATAGTTATTTTTGGAAAGAACAGGTCTCTAAAAAAAATCAACAAGATCTATATTCATTGGCTCACCTGATTCATTGTCAGTCTGATCAGAGTCTTCATTAGAGAAAAGCTGAGCTTCACTAAGGAAGGTGATCCCCAATGTACACCTAAAGAATAGAATGAAGAGAATTCAGGACATCAGTGCTGTTTGGTATTTGGGTATGTGGCATCTCATCTATGGAGGAAAATTAGTCTTGTATCTGGCCTATTAGCTTAGATTTGTTTCTGTTCTGCCAGAATCTATATTTTCTTTCATATGCTTTTATTCAGATTATTATATATGAGAGAAGGTGCTAAGCACAGGATGACTATGAGGATAGATGAAGATTAATAACTCCCCCTATGCAAAGGAAAAAGAAAGAGATAAATGGTTTGAGAAAAGTATATAAGATTGTACGTTACTAAAGCCTTTAGGGATGTTTTCAGTGGTTTTAGCTTTCCTTACTCCAGAGTTTGTTCATGAAGGAAAACCTGGAAGGGAGACTATATACCCTGCTCACCATCCCTTTCAAGATTAGTTTCCTAATTTGTTATGTTAATGTATGAATTCTATGGTAGAAATTCAGAACTACACCGAGACCAATTCTTGGTTAAGACTTTTCCTTACCCCAGTCCCAGCCTCTTAGGACACTGTCTAGAAGCAACCACAGTCATCTATTTTATCTGCATCCATAGAGACATAATCTAAGCATATACAAGCAAGTAGAAATATCCTTTTCCTTTCGTTCTCAACATAAATATTAGCACCTTTTTGTGCTTTGTTGTTGTATGTGCTGTAGTTGTTGAACAAAGGAATCTTGGTGATGATTCCCATCATTCCATAACAAAGTGCTTCATTCTTTTTTGTCTGCTACCTTGCACTTCATTGCAGCACTGAAATATTCTAGGGGGAAAAACTCTGTCTAGTATATATTTGTATTGTGCTCCTAGACTGAGCTTTCCAATAGCATTTATGGATTCATTACATTTGTGTTCACCAAAGAGACTGAACTACAATTTTTTAGGATATATTTGAAGGCTTAAATAGTAATAGCACACTGATTTAAAACTTTTTGGATAGTTTCTTTCTGATTTTATAATAATTTAAATACTATTAACACTACTTAATTTTTAAGATGTATTTAATTCCTCCAGGGCTTTTCAGGTGAAGAGGTCTTCAATTTTTCTAAAAAATTTTTAATAACTTTATTTAATTAATTTATTTATTTACCTATTTATTTATTTGCGTGGTGCTGAGAATCAAACCCTGTGCCTCACACATGCTAGGCAGGCACTCTACCACTGAGCCACAATGCCAGCCCCACCGATTTTTAAAATTGCACTGAATGTATCCAAATTTTCTAGCTCTTCTGGAATCTCTACTTTTTCATTTTTGTGGTGTTCATTGCTGGCATTTAGAAATGTAATTGGTATTTGTTTATTAACCTGTGTCCTTCAAGTTCACTGAAGTTATTGGTTCTAGTAATTTTTAAATAAAAATTTTCAGGATTTTCATATATAAAATCAGGTCCAAATAAATTTTAAGTAAATAAATACAATCAGTTTGACTTCTTTCCCTACCTGAATGCTGTTTATTTCTTTTTCTTGTCCAACTGCCCTTCTAGAAACTGTGGCACAGTGTTGAATAAGAGTGGAAAGCAGTTATCCTCACACGTTTCCCAGTCTAATGAGAACCTATGCAGATTATTGCCACCAAATAGGACCTTAGCTATGAATTTCTCACAGATATTTTTTATCATATTTAGGAAGTCCCTTCTGTTCCTACTTTGTTGAAATTTTTCATCAAGAAATGATGGATTCTCTCAAATACCTTTTCTACAAGTGTCATAGTGATTGTTTGGCTTTTGACTTTTTTTCAACTAATGTGATAAATTAAATGAACTGATTTTCAGATGCTAAACTACTTGGACATAGTATAGAAATTCTTTTACATGCTGTTCGATATGATTTTTTAACATTTTTAAGGGCTTTTAAATTTATTTCTATATATGGAAATGTAATTTATTTATATATTTTAATTTATTTACAAATGCTGGAGTGCAGTTTTATCTTATGTTGTCTTCATCAGGGTTTGGTGTAAGGATAATATGGCTTCTCTCATTGACACAGGGAGCTATCCCTCTTCATCTGTTTTGTGGCAGTTTGTTAAAGATTGGTATTGTTTCATCTCTAAATGTTTCTAAGATTTTACCAGTAAAGACATTTGACCCTGGACCTTTTTTTTGGGGCGGGGGGGACATAATTAAGAACTAATCTAATTTTTTATTTGTCATGAGAATATTCATATTTTCTTTTTGTTCTTGAGTCAGATTTAGTAATTTTAATCTTTTTAGGAAAAAGTTTATTTCAAATTAGTCCAATTAGTTAGTGGAAAGTTATAAACAAATTTTTATTAGTATTCTTTTGTAACCATTTTATTTCCTCCCAAAATCAATCATCAAGTTCTTTTGTGAATATATGATTTGGACAATTTTTGACAATTCTCCCTTTCTTCAAGATCAGGTTAGTAAATATTTTCCAATTTATTTTATCTTTTAAAATAAATATTTCTGTTTTACTGACTTTTATTCTTTTACTGTTTCTCTTTTCAAGATTTTGCACTCAAATTTGTATTATTTAAATCTTTCTGCTTTATTTGGACTTAATTTGCTCTTCATTTTCTGGTTTTTTTTTAAGGCATACATTTGATTCTTGATGTAACATATGCTTTTATTTCTGATATTGGAATTTATAGCTATCAATTTCAAGCTAAGCACTAACTTAATTTCATCTTATAAATTTTGATATTCTGCATATTAATTTCATTCACAGTGAGAAATTTTATAATTTCACTTGTGATTTCTTCTTTGTAACATAATTTATATATAATATATACATAATATATGTTATATAGTGTTAACTTCCAAATATTTGTGGATTATAAAATTTTTTCTGTGACTGATTTCTAATTCAATTCCATTGCAGTCGGTGAATACATTTTGCATTACTTTGTTCCTTTTGGGGGGGTTTTTTAGTGGGATGAGGAGGTTGTTCTGGAAATTTAACCCAGAAGCACTTTACCACTGAGCCACATCCTCAGCCATTTTTTTGTTTTATTTTGAGACAGGGTCTCACTAAGTTGCTCAGTGTCTCACTAAGTTGCTGAGGCTGGCTTTGAACTTGAGATCTTCTTGTCTGAGTCATCCACTCGGATTATACACCTGTGCCACTGCACTTTGTTACCATCTAGGGTTTGTCATCCCTGCTCAACAAAGAGTTGAGGACCAGGACACAAGTTTATTGCAAAAGTGACAATAACAGTTTTCTCCAAGGAGAAGGGGCCCCAGAGCCAGGAGTCCAGTAGGGGAATTTGGGCTTGTTCATTTTATGGTCTCTGTAATTTCTTCCTTTTCTTATATCCTCCCCTGTCCAGTGGTGGCTGGCCTTCAGGCCTGGGGCAAGTGGCTCATTTCTTGGTTCTGCTGTTGCAAATGACCAATATTCTCAATATTCTCAATATTATTGATTGGTGCCCCCTATGTCCATGCATCTGTTTTAGTTTTTTGATCAGATGCCCATTTATGAACATGAGCACAGAAGTGTCTGTCTGATTGGGTCCCCTGCTTGTGTTCACCAGCACTTTTGTCAACCAGGAATTTGACCTTACTAGAATACCCTCTCCATACTCCTTTGTTCTGGCCCTGGCCCTGACCTTCTTACTTGCCATCTTGCCCTGGCTGCCTATGCCCTATTACATGCCTCCCCCCACCCCAATTACAGCAGTGCACCACCACACCAGGCTACTTTGATCTTTTTAAATTTATTAGATACTATTTCATGGCCTAACATACACTTGATTCTGGAGAATGTTTCAGGAAATCTTTGAAAAGAACATATATTACACAGTTTATGGGTTGAGTATTCTATGCCAAGTAAAAATGGCAAAGGACTTCTGAAAATCTGATATCCCACAAAAGCACAAGAACACTAGTAAAAATTGTTAGAATCAACATTTTCAGAACTGTGGAATTTAACCAAAAGTTTAGAACAGTCGGAGAATCTCTGTTAAAGAATTAAAAGCCTGCATCCTTGTAAGAACACAAGTATTCTAAATTATCCTATTGCATTTTACCCTCTGTGGTTCTGGTATTGCTTTGAAAACCACTAACCCCTCACAATGAAAACCATTGGCCTTACAGCCACTAAGGCTGTAAAGATGCAGAATAGATGGAGCTCTTCCAAAGTTTTATTCTCACCCATTACTTGAAATGTCACCAGGCTCCCTGGAGGACCCCATTTACAAAGCTCCCATTATTTCACCTAACTTGAAGTTCAACCACATAGATCCAAACCCCACCCCTGTACATTTAAGAAAAACAATGAGATAATTGTTTAACATTGCAACTTCCTAAAGCAATAGATAACAGCTGAAGTAAGCAAGCAATAAGCTGACCAAAAATCTGAAAAGGAAACAAGACCTTTAAAAGTTTAAAATATTCCTGAAATCTAATAGTCCAAACACCTGTGTAGAATTGTGTTCATATCCAAGGCTACGTGTATGTTCATAGCCTGAACAGATACTAAAAAGAAGACCTTTAGAAGACATGAGAAGACCCTAAGTTCTTCCTCTGGCTGTCCATCAGGTTCTGCATGAGAAAAAAGTGAAGACTAAAGGAGAATTGTCAACTACCTATCTGAGCACTGAAGGTATACCCCTACATGCACACAGAGCTTCTCTGCGCTGATGGGGAGATTTATCAGTTCCAAGAATTTCAAGATATTTCTGTGCATTCATCAGCAGCCTGCTGAGCTAACCAAGAAGAGATCTCAGTGACCACACACAACAAAGGATACATATTTCAAAGAATTATTTAAAGCATAACAAAGAATAGTAACAACAATAACAAATGGAAACAACAACAAACCCTGGGGAGGATCTGATTTCCAGAAATACCACAGTATTTTATTTAAATTGTCTGTTTTTCAACAAAAATGGTGAGACGTGAAAAGAAACAAGAAAGTGTGATCCATACACAGGGAAAAATGCAGTCAATAGAAACTGTCCTTGAGAGAGCAAAAGCTTTGAGCTTACTAGACAAAGACTTCACAATAGCCTTTTTAAATGCTCAAAAACATGAGAAACTGTGACCTAAAGAACAAAAGGATAAATATAAAAGTGACAAAAAAGATACCCTCCAAATAGAGAATGCCACTGAAGATACAACAATTCTATTCCATATGTAGTTTTAATGGAATATATCTGTATTTACGTTATAAATAAACAGATTCAATGAAAATTCTGAAGTTGAAAAGTACAGTACCAAAAATGAAAATCTTATTAGAGGAGATCAGCTACAGCTTTAAACTAACAGAGTCAACTAACCTTAAGATACATTAATCGAGATTATCTCATCTAGGGCAAAAAGAGAAAAAAACAACAAAGAAAAATGAATAGAACCGCAGAACATATAATATATAACATGGGTTTCTCATTGAGAAACAAAAATAGAGACAAAGACGCAAAAAGACTATTTGAAGAAATAATGATCAGAACTTCCCAAATTTGATAAAAAATTACTACTCTGTTACTTAAAAGACTTAGTACACTACAAAAACTCGAAGATATCCATATCTATGCATATCATAACCAAACTACAAGAAAACAAAGACAAGGAAAGAATTCTGGTAAGACAGCAGCCTATCTTGTACAGGGATCTTCAATAAAATCAAGACCTGATTTCTCTTCATACAACATGGAGGCCACAGAAAATGAGTGACATATTCAAAGAGTTGAAAGAAAATGCTACAGATTAAAAATTCCACATACAGCAAAACTATCTTTCAAACATGAAAAAGAAATTAATATGTTCCAACATAAACAAAAACTGAAAGAATTCCTTATTACTCCCTACAAGAAATAATAAAATAAATCCTTCAGGAAGAAATAAAAGAACACTAGACTAACATTCATATTTAAAAAGTAAAAACTGACAATAAAGGTAGCTACATATGCAAATGTAACTGTCATTTTATAAATGTATTTTGTTTGTAACATCTTTTCTGCAATCTGATTTAAAAGACAACTGAATATGACAATTTTAAATGTAACTTGTATGGTAATGAGAGCAAAAAGGAGAGGATAGAAAATAGTTATACTGGAGCAATATTTTTGTACTCAATTGAAATTAATTTGATATTAATTCAAAGTACATTATTATGAGTTAATCCCTCTCTGGATTAAGATGATATCTGTAATCTCTAAGGCAGTAACTAAGAAAATATTTTTTAAATATAGTAAAGAAACAAGAAAATTGAAATTGTAAAATGGAAAACATCTATTTAACTCAGAGAAAATAATAGAATACAGACAAATTAAAAATTGCAGTTGTAAATTCTTCATATCAATAATTACATTAAATGTAAATGGATTAAACAATCAATTACATGGCATCCATTAGAAGAATGAATATAAAAGATGACACTGCCAAATATTATCTACAAGATACACACCTTAGATTCAAAGACACAAATAGGTTGAAAATAAAAGGGTAGAAAGTATATTACCTTGAAAACAGTAACCAAAAGAGAAATGGTGTATCTATACTAATATTAAGCAAAATAGATGTTAAGACTAAAATTGTTACTCAAGATGAAAAGTTGGTTTTAAAATAATCTTGTCAATTTATCAGCATACACTTGTGTGCACTTAACAAAAGAACTGCAAAGTACATGAAATAAAACTGCCATATGTGAAGGAAAAACTCGGACAATTCAATAGTACTAGATGGAGATGTTAATATCATGTTATCAATAATAATATAATCACTAAAATTTTTTAAATCATCAAGTATATGTAAGACATGAAAAATACTTACTTGACTTATATACAGATGAACTCCAATGTGATGATTTGACTTTTGTTGATTTTTCAATTTTGCATTGAGTTTATCAGAACATTACATTATCATGAGTCAAAAAGCATGTGTATTTATGATTCATCTTGTGATTTTTTTTACTTTCCAATGTATTTATTGGGGGTATTTTTGACTTATGATATTTTCAAATTATGATAGGTTTATCAGAATGTAAACCCATCTTAAATCAAGTATGAACTGTATTTTATTGAAATATGATTCACATGTCATAAAATTTACATTTTTAAAATATAGAGTTAGTGTTTTTAGTATGCTCACTATTCTGTGCAACCACTATCGTCACTGTGTAATTCCAGAACATTTTTACCATTTCTCCAAAACACTCTGTACCCATGAGCAATCATTCCCTATTTATTCCTTCACTCCACTCTCTGGAGAATACTAATATACCTTCTGTTTCTATGGATATCCCTGTTAAGACAGTTCATATTAATGGAATCATATAATATATAAACTTTTATGCCTGGAACTAACTTTGAATAATGTTCTCAAGGTTCATCTAGTTACAGCATAAATTACTACTACATTCTACTTTTATGCCTGAATAATAGTCCAGTATATGACTAGACCATATATTTTGCTTATCCACTTGGGTAGATATACATTTGGGTGGTTTCAACTTTCTGGTATCAATAATGCTTCTGTGAATATTCATGTAAAAAATAACAATCTCAATTCCAGTTAAATATAATAAATAAACACCAATACAATTCAGTTTCCTTCCTGTTTCTTTTACTATCATTGTCATCTATTTTACATATTTATATGTACTGATAAATATTACATATGCATTTTTATAAACCCAACAATATAAGTTTAGAGTTACTATATGTGAATTTTCTTTCAAATCAATTAAAATAACAAAACAGACAATATATTTATGCTGTCTTTTATATAACCTAAATAGTTACTAAATAGTTAAATAGTTACTTAACCATACTCTTTATTTCTTTGCAAGGATTTATGTTAGAACCCAGTATCATTTTCTTTCTGATTAGTTTCTTTATTATTTCTTTTAAGGCAGGTCAGTTTTCCATGAATCCTCTGAATCTAATTTTTCATGGAATATCTTTACTTTTTTTCAGTATTTTTTATAGTTTAACCAGAATAGTTTAACCAGATATAGAATCTGAGGTTGACGGGATTTCTGTTGTTGTTTCAGCTTTCCAATATGCCATCCAACAGCCTCCTGCCTACCATAGCCATTGATGAGAAATCTTCTGTTAATAGTATTGAAGCATCTCTGTATGTAAAGAATTGCTTTCTTCTTACGCTTTCAAGATTCTGGTTTCGTCTTTGACAATTTGGTTATAATATACTTAGGTGTGGATCTTTATTTGTTTACCTACTCTGAGTGTTCAGCTTCTCAAATATGCTGAAGAAAGTTTTTCATCAACTTGTGGAAAGGCTTTCCATAAGTCTCTAAGGCTTTGGGGTTTTTTCTCTCCATTTTCCTTTCTGTTCTTCATGCTGGATAATTTCTATTGGTCAATCTTCAAGTCTGCAGATTTTGCCAGCTTAAATCTGTTCTAGAGCTCCTCCTATGAAAATTTCACTTAAGCTATTATATTTCTCAATTCCAGTATTTTGCTTGGTTATGTTTTTGTAATTACTATGTCTTTATTGATATTCTTTTTCATGAATTGTTATCATTATACTTTACTTCTTTAGACATGATTTTCTTAGTGCTTTGAAAAAATATTATAGCAGGCAATATGAAGTCTTTGCTAAGTACAATGCCTGGCTCCCTATTAACTCATCTATTTTCCTTATGTATATGTCACAATGTCCTGTTTCTCTGCATAACTCATATTTATTACAGTTGTTGTTACTATTGAAAAGTGGACATTTTAGGTAAAATATGGAAGCAACTCTGAATTCTACTTTCCCCTCTAGAGGGTTGTTGCTAGGGTTTGTTTTTTGCTTATTGACTTCCCCAGGCAAAGTTTAAAGAATCTGTCTTCCCTATTGTGTGTCTACTGGTATCTCTACTGAGTGCTTTATAAATTGTTTTATTTTTAAGCCCAGCCTCCTAAGAGTTGTTCCTCAGTCACAATTGCTTAGTTTTCAGAGGTTTTTCTTACAGCTTCAAGCCAGTGAATCTTCTACTCTCTCCCAGTGGATCTGTATTTGGTTTAGGGAATGCACTCTTAGTTGATATTATGCAAGGCCTCACATTCATTCAGGAATGCTAGGATCTTCTGTCTATCTAGAGCCTGTGTGAAGTCTTACATGTATTCATACCAATACCATCTGGGATACAAGGTTGCCTATCAAGACTTCCTTTGGCTATCTTATTTCCAGACCTTCCTCCTACATTTTTTCTTGTTCTGACAATTTTTTCCATGTTATAAATATTATTAAAACCTCAAAATTTCTTTGATTATTTGCCATTAAGACTGATATTGTTTTTGAAAATGCCCCTTGTGGGTAGAGAGTGAAGGAGAAAGAGAAGGAGAAGGAGAGGGTGGGAGTGGGGGGACAGGGGACAGAAATTGCATCACAATAAAAGAAAGATCAGAGGAGTAGAAGAAGGGTACTTGTGGGAGTGGAAGGAGTATGTATGTACAGGATAAGAAGGAAACAGTAGAATGAATTTGAACTAACTTTCCAATGTACATACATGAATAGACTACAGTGAATCTCATCATTACATATATACACGAGACACTTATTTTTTTTAAAAATGATTATAAAAAAGTAAGAAAATGCTCCTTAGGGCTTGGCCTTTTCGAAGTTGTAATACAAGCCAAGTCATCCTTTTTTGACAGCAAGTTCCCATCTTCAAGGGTTGCCCAGTGATTTGGGGAAATTCATGCTATGGATTTGAAATGGAGAGAGGCATGGTTGCAGCTCCAGGCTAAACAAATTTGTCCAGTTGTATCATGACTTTCAGGAAAGATAGTCCAAGCTCTTTCACCATTCCAGATATTAATATCTATTTATATTTTGTTCCATTTCCATATTTCTCACAAAGAAAAAATATTTTATTGAATTTTGCTTCTTGGTGTCTATTCCAGAATTTGGCACATATTAGAGTATATGTAAACTATTTTGAGAAAATGAGAAAAAAATCCATTTAAATAGTCTGGAAAAAGGGGCAGGACTTTGAATAATCACCAACTTTGCATATTTCATTACAGTTGTCATAGAATTCACTCCAAAGTAAAATGAAGATGATCACAGTACAAACTTGCCAAATTCAGAGCATATACAAAAACAGAGTCACATATATAATTGAAAAATCCAGGTTTAGGAAGAAATGATTAAATAGTGGGATTAATGTTATATTTATACAAATTATAATAACAGCATAAGACTATAATTTGTTGTTTTAAAACAAAGAATTGTAACAATACTCATCATGGCAACAATATTAATAATAGAGGGAAAAGCTGTCTTCAAAATGTGGAATATTAAAACCAGGAGTGATTTATGATAATTCTCAGCCCTTAGGCCTTATATGAGCTATAATTTCATTCACTTGTCTGATCATCTATTCAATAAATGAAATTACTGTGCCAGGTACTAGGGGTACAGATATGAGTCAACTCAAATCTACCTTTGAGAAATCCCAGTACAGGGAAAGAGACAGCTCTATAAATAGTAATTACCAATAAAAGTAGTGGTACTAAAAAGAAGTGAAAGGAGGCTTCAATGAGATAACATATGAATTGAGAGCACAGAACCACCACATCATACAACCGAATCTGCTGGAACCCTAATTTTTGGCTTCCCAGTTTCAACTTTAAAAAAAAAAAAAAATTCTGTCCTTTACAAATTACTCAGTCTCAGGTATTTTGTTGTAGCAGCACAAACAGACTAATATAAGCATTTTATAATTATTAAACAATTTCTAATTCCTTATAATATTTCTTGCTCTCATATCTACTTTGCCTGCTTTTAATATAGATGCTACCACTTTTTTTGTTTATTGTTTACTGGGTGTATTTTTTCATCTTTTCACTTTTAGTCTCTGGGTTTTTTATATTTAACATGAGCTTATACAGAAAACAAATTGTGTATTCTTGATTTTTGCATATAATCTGATTATCTCTGTCTTTTAATAGGAGTGTTGAGAACATTTATGGTTCATATAATTATTGTTACAATTTAATTTAAATTCTAATACTTTTTCTCTCTTTCCCATCTCTTCTTTTTGCCCTATTTCCCTTTTTTCCTGGCTTCTTTCATATTAATCAAGTGCTTTCTACTGATTATTGTCTCCATTATAGCATTCATACTCTCTTTATTCTCTTTTTCTTTTTAAATGCTTTTTTTCTGGTTTAACAATATACCACTTCCATTCATCACATACCATTTTTAAATAGTGCTATGGTGTTTCATATACTAAGAATCTTACAGTACTGTATTTATATATCCCTCCTTGCCTCCCTAATAGACCATATTTTATTTAAAATATATGTTTTGACTTTACAATGTCAATGAGCATTTAAAGAAATTTTAAAGTGAGAAAAAAGTACTTCACATTATCAAAGTATTTATAGTTTCCAGTGTCTTCCATCATTTGTGTATATTCTAATTTCCATCTGGAATCATTTTCTGTCTGTGTACAGAACTCCCTTTATTATTTGTTATGGTACTGGTTGACTGGCAAAAACCTCTATAAGTTTTTGGCTGCCTGAAAAAATGTTATATATTTTGCCTTTATTTTTGTAAAAGACAATTGTACATAGAAAACTGAGTATAACAATTTTTTCTCAGTGTTTTAAAGATGTGGTCACATTCTTTTCTGTTTTGCATTCTCCTTGATATCCACTGATTTTTATATTTGTTCCTATGAACATGTGTCTTATTTTCTTTGGCTGCCTTTAATATTTCTCTTTATGACTGATTTTTCAGCAGTTTGATAGTAAGACCGCCTAACATGATTTTGCTCATGTTAATTTTGCTTTGAGTTTTCTAGAATTGGCACACAGTTTCATTTAATTCAAACAATTTTCAACCACATTGTTATCCAACATTTTCTATTCCTCTTACTCCTCTTTCCTTCTAGGACTTTGGTGACACAGTTTTTAAGTCACTTGTCCACAATTCATTGTTACTGTTCTTTTTTTTAGCTTCTTTCTGTATGTTTTATTTTAGATACCTTCCTTTGCTCCTCCTTTAATGACATTAAACTTTTGTTCTGCTGAGTCTCATCTACTGTTAATCCTATCCAGTGTAATATCTTTTAGAAATTAAATTTTCATCTACAAAAGTTTAGTTTGGGTAATTTTTATAGCTTCTATTTCCCTCATCATCATTCTTATGTTTCTTTTACATTCTTGAACATTTGGAACATATTTATACAAGCTATTTTTGTGTCTTTGTCTACTAATGTTATCACCAATATCATTTTTGATCTGTTTCTATGACTGATGATTTTCTTGTCTCCTATTCTGCCATGCCTGGTAGTTTGTTATTGGATACCAGACATTGTGAATTTTATATTTTGGGATGATGGACATCTCTGTATTGTTTTTAATATCTTGGGCTGTGTAATGTAACACAAATAAGGTACCGAGAACTTAAGTTACTTAGAACATATTTGAGCTTTGCTTTTGATTAAGAAAGATGCAGAATATCATTTTATTTAGGGTTAATTTGGCCCCATTACTGAGAAAATACTTTTCTGAGATCCCTACTTAATTAGGAAATCATTTTTCTCTGTCTGGTAGAATCACAAACTACTCCTAGTCCTGTGTTAATTGTAAGCATTTCTCTAGCTACTCCTTAATGTCATTCTTTTGACATTTGTAGAACAGTTCTCAATCAGAATTAAGGCTGCCGAACTCCCCAGCCAAGACCTGCCCAGGAGAGAAGAAATATCCAGATAACCTATTGCCTCACAAATAGCAACACATCCTGTGGTTTTAAGACCCCTGTTCACAGACATACTTTTACTCAGTAAATAGCTGCCCAATAAGCTGGCTCACAAACATAAGACCCAAATAAAAGCAGTAATGCTGGGTGCAGTGACACACACCTGTAATCCCAGGGACTCGGGAGGCTGAGGCAGGAGGATCATAAATTCAAAGCCAGCCTTGGAAAAAGTGAGGCACTAAGCAACTCAGTGAGACCCTGTCTCCAAATAAAATACAAAGTAGGGCTGGAGATGTGGTTCAGTGATGAGTGCTCCTGAGTTCAATCCCTCATACCAGCCCCCAAAGAAGAGTAGTAATAATTCAAACTTTTAGTCCTATAAAAAATAGCTTTATGCATATTTTTGTTGGTTATTATAAAAAGTGTATTTAACGTGGTGAGAGAATAGTACATATACTATTTGCCAATTTCAATTGAAATATTAATGCATTATATGAAAATAATAAGAATAAAATAGGTAGTAAAGAACATCTCAAATATAATGGATCTTATGCACCTAAGAGGAGAAAAAGAAGCTTTTCTTTTCTGGCATACATATGGCTTGATAATATAAATAACTAGGTTAGAAAAACATTGGAATTTCTGTAGTGCATGTTTCTCAAACTGTTCTATGTACCACTGGGAGCATGTGAATAATTTAGGTAGGAAATCATATTTTAAATATTATTAGCTATGTAAATATTTAATTAATTAGGACAAGAGACTCATTTTTCATTTTGTCATTTATGGCAATAATATAAAGTTTACTTTCAAATAAATTTACTTAATTAAAGTGAATTAATTCAAATATTAATAATAGTGTAGGTAATGCCTATATATGGTGACAAAAACAACACGCAGATTATAATGTAAGAATGGCTGAAATTTGGAAAACTGTCTTCTAGAATATATGAGAAATACATTACATAATATGCCAGGCCTTTTAGGAAACTGATAGGTATACAATTCACCATAAGCCCTGCTGTAGTTTGGATCTTGAAAGACAAAAAGGCCTGTGTGTTAAGGCTTGGTCCCCAGGGTGGCACTATTTGCAAATGAGAGAACCTTTAAGAGGTGGGGCCTAGTGGAAGGTCTTTAGGTCATTGGGAGTGTGCCCTTCAAGGAATTTTAGGACCCCCTCCTCTCCTTGCTCTCTTCTTACATTTTCTGGCCATGATATATGTAGATTTGCCCTGCAAAGTGCTCCCACCATGATGTGCTGCCTCACAGGTTTATGAAGCAATGGGGCCAATCACTCATGGATTGGAACCTCTAAAACCATGAACCACAACAAAATTTTTATCTTTATATATTAATTATCTCATGTATTTCATCATAGTAAAGGAAAGCTGAAGAACACTATTTAATGCTAAACTGTTTAGTATTAAGTATTAAATGGGTTCATTTCCCATATGTTTGCATTCAAAGGTCAACAGTTATTTAGACCTCTAAAGGTAGTATCAAATCATTTTCTATACTTTAAGATAATTCAATTTTAATTTATCTCAGTTTCTATGTGTGGCGACAATTCTTATTGAGGAAATAAAAGTACATAAGACTTGTGAAATTAGAGGTTGTTTAATATCAAATAGGGCCCTCAGCCATATTTGAAGGTACAGAGTTAGAAGGAAAGACATGCAATGAAACTTAATTTTTAAAAGTTATAAATCAAGCAAGCTATTAAATAAAATATTCCTATTTTCCTACTTTAACATTATGCCCTTATGATGACAAAATAAAAATATATACCAAGTAGGTTTTTGTACACTTGATAATCAGCAAAATATCAATGGTACTGAATTTTATTATTAGCATACATATCTAGATATTTTAATGATAGTCATATTCAGACGAATAATTGAGACATACTTGATGTAAAAATTTTATTTCTATAAATCATGAATTATACCATTTTAATCAATATTCTTATGTTTTATTGATAGCCCTGATCTAATCTGGGTAGGCTATCTTTTTCTGGAAGGAGCCACATGATAAATAATTTAGGCTTTGTGGGTCATTAGTTCTCTATAACTACCCAGCAAGGACTCAACTTTGTCATTGTCCTACAAATACAGTCACAGAAGATATATAATGACTAGGCTGACTGTGCTCCAACTAAACTTTATTTACAGAAACAAGAAGACATGTAGTTGCTTTTGGTTCTCTGACTGTAATTTACTAACCATTGAATTATAGGATTAATAAATAAAATATCATAAATTCAAAGTGTACAGAATTAAAATACATTCTCAAAAAGTATAGCTTGAAGTAAATGTAAAAAATTATTACATTTATTCATTAAAATTAAAAGGAAAATGCCATTAAGAATTAGTAGCACTATTCATAGTAGCCAAAATATGGAATTGAACTAAGTGCCCATTAATGGATAAATGAAGAAAATGTGGCACATGGACAATATGTAATACTCTTCATCAAATAAAGAGAAAGAAAAAGAAAATTCTATCCTTCCCAGCAACATGGATACATATAGAGGACATTAGGCTAAGTGAAGAAATTCAAGCACAAAAAGAAATACTGCATGATCTTACTTATAGGTGGAATCTAAAAAAAGTTGATCTCATAGAAGCACAGAAGAATGGTGGTTAGCAAAGGATGGGGCAGGTATTGGAAATATGTTGGTCAGAGTGTTCAAAGTTTTAGTTAAGCAAAGGAATTATTTTATGGAATCTATTGCACAGCCATGTTGATTACAGCTAATAATGATGTACTGTAAACAGCCAATGCTCCATATAACATTTTGGTTAACAGTGGACCACATAAAGGATAGTGACCCCATGAGATTACATACCCTACTCATGGCATACCCATCTTTGTATAAGTACACACTATGATGTTCACACAAAAATAGAATCTCCTGACACATTCCTCAGAACACACCCCCTTATAGTAAGTGCCACATGACCACATGTAAGAAGTGTAACAGAGTAAAGTTCAAATGTCCCACCATGAAACATTTGAAGTGATAAATAAGTGAGATGGTGAATATATTAATTGACTTGTTTTAATGATTCTATGCTGAATATGTATATCAAAACTTCATGTTGTGCTCCATAAGTCCATTAAAATTATAAAACAAAGAACCAAATACTTTTAAATATAAATTCTGCTTAAATATTATTTTAGAAGCTGACTTTTTATTTAGTTTTGGAAAATTCTATTAGATCTTATTAAACCATTTTTTAAAAAATCAAACCATCCAAAATGTGAGCATTCAGCATCCATCCATTCCATTGCAAACATAATCAGTTTTTCAGGCTTCACACATTACATTTGGATGGCTAGTTAGATGATTGAATATATGTGATAGATGAAAGATATAGATAGAAAAATGAGTGATATAGATGAAAGACAATAGATGATGGACAGATGATAGAGATAGATTATTGATGATAGTTACAGATAGATAGATGATAGGTAGATAATAGATCAATGGATAGACACTGAAGAGTAGTATGCCTTATTTAAAAACGTAAACCTTTCCTTGATTCTACAAGCAACTGGTGTGAATACCACAGAATAAGAAATGGAAAGATGAACAGGAGTGACATGGTGGGTGTCAAGCTCTATCATGAAATGCTAGTTAGTTGATGAGCAGGAGTCTACAGCACCCTGACTCCTGAGTAGGTGCTATTGTTTGGAATATCGCCCCTGGAACTTCATGCTCAGCGGTATCTGTGTCACAAGATCCTTTTCCCCCAGAAGCCAGGGAAGAGAGGAGCTGTCACACATCAATGAGACTTCAGGGGCCCCAAGGCTGGCTACTCAGAGTTCTTCAAGCAAGCTTTTTCCTAGAAAGTCTGTGATATGAGGAGTTCTCTACTTGTGGCATACCAGAACTGTTTGTGACCAGCCTGAAATAAAACAAACACAAGAGTTGAAAGTAATTGCTTGGAAAATTGAGTAATAACTTGCCAGTATAATTTATGGCTGTCAAATCAAAGAGAGAGAGAGAGAAAGAGAAAAAAAAAAACCCAAGCAAACATGAAGTAGGGCTTGTATTTCATATGTCTTTTAATTTCCTTTTTTCTAGTAATTTATTCTTATTGTGTCTTAGTAAACTGTGGGGCCATAGTTGATGAAAGGGGGAAGAGCATACTGGGTCATTCCCAGAGGCCTGAGGATTCTCTGAGGTGGAATTCTGAGCCTCTGTGCTTTGTGCCATTTCCTAGACAAGGCTACTTCACCTTATTTGATTGGTCCACTTTTAAATCTCAATTAACAAAATAAATTTCCTTTGGCCTCCCTACAACAATTGAATTGAATGAGGTTAATTTGTTTTTGTTTTACACTGATTAAGGTTCAATTACTCTAAATTTGAAACAGCTGATGCAAAGAAGTTCAGCTGGATTCTGTTTCTATCCCACGGGGATAATAAATCCACTTAGAGTTAGAGGGTGCTGACCATAAGATGGGCGGTGACATTGCCATGCCCAAGGTCAGACCAAAAATTTGTGGCTGGGGCAACTCAGTGGGGTGTTAGAGCCAGTTTGTCGCTATTCAAAAAAGCCAATGTCAAACATTAAGGAATTTTACCAGCCAGTTGTTAACTTCTGGCGCCTTCAAATCTTAAAATCCGTCATAATGAAAGATTTACACCACAGAAATCGGCAAACACTACAACAACAAAACAAAAATGGAACAAAAAAATAATCTCACTTGCTTATTTTCTAGAGAATAGTTTTAATAGCAAACCACTATCTACTGTCAGTGTGGAGTGTGGAATCTTTCAGCCATTTCCTCAGAACCTGACAGGTGTTCAGTGAAAAAAATATATAACTTAAAGAACGTGACATTGTGTGTTTTTATTATAATTCTCAGATGACATGGCCATATTAGAACCTATGGGAGTTTGCAATCACTCCGTTTGATGCATTTTGATAAAGGCCCAGCTAAACAATGATTCCACCTAAAATATCCCCAGAATTTAAAAAATTAAAAGAAACAAACACGGAAATGTTGGAGGATTCAATTCCAAACTGACACAATGAAGTCTGACTTTGTTCAGTATTTCTCTACCTAAATTTACTGCTGAATAATATCTAAGTTCTCCTCCAATACTTTTATGCAAGGAGTAGAGAATGATCATGGTTGAAAGCGAGTTAGACTTATAGGGGAACCTCTCAACTTTCATGGACTGAAGAGTCAGCCACCTGGGTCAGCTGGTTCCCATTCTGTCTAGTCTGTGATCACCTCTACCTGGTTATGTAGGCACATTAGAAATCATGGCAATAAAGATACACAATAAACACAGGAAGAAAGGAGGAACTCTGGACACAGGGGTGGGAGGAAGGGAGCAGGGGGACAGTAAGGATGGTGGAATATGATGGACACCATAGCCCTAGCTATATGTATGACTGCATGTTATGTTGTGATTCTACATCACATACAACCAGAGAAATGAAAAGTTGTGCTCCATCTGTGTACAATGAATCAAAATGCACTCTGCTATCATGTAAATCTAAATAAATAAATAAATAAATAAATAAATAAATAATAAAGACAGGGTCTCACTAAAAAAAAGATACATAATAAGAACATTTTAATTTCTCAGACATAGATATAAACATTGTTTGAATGTAAGCTTCATGAAAACAGACTCAGATTAGTGTGTAGCATCGTTTGCTCATGAAGAGCTATGAATGTATTATCTATTACAGCCTGTGCCGATGGTCAGGTGTCTGAATGACATTCTAAGTATATTTTGCATGAATTAAAGAATGCATATGTATCACTGTTATGGAAGTGATGGAGCTTCCACGCATATCACTCAAGTCTCCAAACCCACCACGTTGGCTGTGTTCTCCTCCCTAATCCCCCAAATATGCCTCCCTCCACCCATCATCAATCTTATCTCTATGCCATTGATGACCACAATCTTGAGCCCTTGCTCTTTGCTTCAGCCTGGTAAGAATCTATGTCATCCTCCAAAGTGAGCCCTCAAAGATTTAGGTTATTGTTCATATTTTTACACATACAGAGTTTTATTCTTGCCTTTGTTATGGAATTTGTCATAGGATGTATTTTTCTGTTTTTCTGTTCCCTCAACTATGAAAGTGCTTCATTCATTCAGGGCCACTGCCTGTGACTCACCAGGCTGTAATGGCCAGTGATTGTAGGGCTTACTGACCAGAGCAAGTTTCGTATGAGATATGTAAGACTGTAAGACTCTATGTTGAGGAGCTTCCTCTGTAGCAGTACTGGGTATCTGTAAGCCACCTGCCCTGTCTTGGCTGCTAAAGACCCACTAGCTATTCATTCCATTTAGTGTTTGAATTTTCCTTGGTGACCCTGATACCAAGATAAGATGAGCAGAAGTGTTTAGACTGCTCTTTCTGGTGGCTGGCATGGTGATATCTTTGCTATCCTCCATGTAGTCAAACTACTACCCTGGCATTGATAACCAGTGTACTGTATTCTGTTTGACACATAAAACATACAGACAAATAAATAACAGATGGCCTCTGTTCACTGAATAGGCCTGGAAGCAATCATCAACCCAGTAGCAATGTGCACCCAGAGTGTGTAGACTTTGGTCTCAAAATGTCATTTTCACTAACAACAAACATGTGGAAATCAAATTTAAAACACAATACCATTTTGTAATTACTACAAAAAAATTAAATGCTTAGGTATAAATCAAACAAAATGCACAGGAAAATTATAAAAATGTTAAGGAAAGAAATGAATGGTGACTTAAATAAATGGAGAAATGTCAATTCTCTCCAGATTGGCCTATAAGTTCAATGCAGTTTTTTTGTTTTTCAAAATCCCAGCAAGTTTTTTACAGGCATAGACAAATTTATTCTTAAATTTATATAAAAAGGATAAAAGCCAAAATTATATAATTTTGCAAAAGGAAATTTTAAGTGAGAGGAAACACTCAACCTGATGTTAAAATTAACTACATAGCCAGAGTAATCAAGACATATTGGTCTTGGTGGAGGCATATACACATAGATCAGAGGACAGAACACAGAACCCAGAAATCAACAAACACACATACACACCTGACTTATTAGTGGACTTTATCTTTTAATTCAGCTTTAGGTGCACACCAAAATTGAAAGGAAAATATAGAGATTTCTCATATTTCCCATTTCCCTATGTACACTAGCCTCCCCCACCATTAACATCCCTCACCACATTGATGCAGTTGTAACCAATGAACCTATACTAACATGTCATTGTGACTCAGTCCATAGTTTATATTAGGGTTCACACTTGGCATACGTTCTTCAGGTTTAGATTAGTGTATATGGCATGTGTGAACCATTATGGTATCATACAAATAGTTTCACTGCTTTAAAAAAATTCTCTGTGATCCATTTATTCATCTCTTCCCCTACACTAAATCCTGGGAACCTGATCACTTTACTGTTTCCACAATTTTGCTTTTTTCAAATTGTCACACAATATGTAGCATTTTTCAGATTGACTCTTTCATTTAGTAATATGAATGTAAGATTCCTTCACATCTTTTCAGGACTTAATAGTATATTTATTTTTGTCTGAATAATATTTCATTGTGGGAATATGCCCTCTATCCATTCACCCATTCATCCACTAAAGGATATCTTGGTTGATTCTAGGTTCAACAATTATGAATTAAGTTTGCTATAAGCACCCATATACAGGTTTTCATATGGACATAAATTTCAATTCCTTTCAATAAGAAGTGCAATTGTTGGATGATAAGAATATGTTAAACTTTGTAAGAAACCACTAACCTATCTATCAAAGTAGCTGAACTACTTTGCATTCCCCCTAGCAATTAATGAGAATTCCTGTTGTTCACACACTTGACAGCATTTGGTGTTACCATGTCAATTGATCTTTGATAAAGGTGCAAAAATATTCAATGGAAGGCTGGGTGTGGTGGTGCATGCCTGTAATCCCAGCAGCTTGGAAGGTTTAGGCAGGAGAATCTTGAGTTCAAAGCAGCCTCAGCAAAGGCAAGGTGCTAAGCAACTCAGTGAGAACCTGTTTCTAAATAAAATACAAAAATTTCTCTGTGCTCCACCTATCCATCTCTCCCCCTACACTACACCCTGGGAAACAGAGCTGGGGATGTGGCTCAGTGGTCAAGTGCCCCTGAATTCAATCCCCAGTTTCCCCTCAAAAAAAAAAAAAGATTCAGTGGAAAAATCTTTTTTAATAGTGTTCGAAAAGTTGGACACCTAGGAGCCAAAAAAAAAAAAAATCTTCATCCTAAATATTTTGCTTTATGTAAAAATTACTCAAAGTGGATCATAGACTAAAACATAAAATTTAGAAATGAAATAGGAAAATATATTTAGGATCTAGACTTTGGCAAGGAATTCTTAGACATGAAACCAAAAGTACAATTTATAAAATGGAAAACTGATCAGTTAGAATTCAAAATTTAAAATTCCCACTGTGTCTTTAAAGCCTGTTAAGGTTTAAAGACAAGCTACAGACTAGGGGAAAAAATGCACATTATATATCCATCAAAGTCCTTTTTTTCTAGCATATACAAACAGCTCATAAAAATAACAATAAAAATCATTCAATCCAACCAGAAAATGAGCAAATGAAATGAACATGTTTTACCAAAGATGATACATAGATGATATATGAGTATATCAGGGAAAGAAGGCATTCAACATCGTTAGCCATAAGTGAAATAAAAATTAAAACCACAATGAGCTACCATTAAACACCTATCAAAATGGCTCAAATAAAAATAATAATAATGAGAGTTCCCCCTGTTGGGAAAGATTTGGAGAAACAGCAATTTATATATTGCTAATGAGAATGAGAAGCTGTACAACCACTCTGGTACATAGCTTATCGATTTATTGACAAAACTAAAAGTACATTTGCCATATAACCCAGAAGGAGAAGCCTTGACATTTGTTAGAAGAAACATAAATTGCACTCATATAAAGATTGTATACAAAGGTTCATAGCAGTTTTATTTGTAATAGGAAAAAACTGAAACAAACTAAACACATTGAGTCAGTGGCTGAACAAATGGCTTTTTAAAAATACATATCATAGAATATATTTCAGTCCCCCCCAAAATAAGAGAAAAGATACTATTGATAAACACAACTTGGATGGATCTCAAGGGAATTATATCAAGTGAAAGAATGCCGATCTCCTCAAATGATTATATATTATATGATCCTATTTATATAGAACTTTTAAAATGAAAAAAGTTATAGCATGGAGCACAAATTAGTGATTACCAGGGATTAACAATAGGGATCAGTAGAGAGGTGGTTATGGTTATGAGACAATAGCACATGATGGATTGTTCTGCATCTGAATCTGATTCTATGTTCTGAGAAAGCATTATTATGTGATTTGATTGTTATGTGAACATTGTAGGGTGTGCTTACACAAACCCAGATGGTGAAACCTCCCACACACATAGGTTATACGATAGAGCCTATAGCTCCTAGGCTACAAACCCATATAGCATGTTACTGTACTAAATACTGTAGGCAGTGGTAATACAATGGTAAGCTTTGTGTATCTAAACATATCTTAACATAGGAAAGTTACAGCAGAAGCACAGTATAAAAGATACAAAATGGCCAGGCATGGTGGCACACACCTGTAATCCCAGCACTCTAGGAGGCTGAGACAGGAGAATCGTGAGTTCAAAGCCAACCTCAGAAATGGCGAGGCGCTAAGCAACTCAGTGAGACCATGTCTCTACATAAGACACAAAATAGGGCTGGGGACATGGCTCAGTGGTCGAGCACCCCTGAGTTCAATCCCAAGTGCTAAAAAAAAAAAAGATACAAAATGGCACCCCTGTCTTGGGCACTTACCATGAATGGAGCTTGCAGGTTGGAAGTTGCCCTGAGTCTGTGAGTGAGTGGTGCGTGAATGTGCAGGTCCCAGACATTACTGCACAAAACTATAGACATTATAAATACTGTATACTTAGCTATGCCAAATTCATAAAAAATTCTTTCTTCAATAATTAACTTTAGCTTACTGCAACATTGCTACTTTTCTTTTTTAGCTTTTTAAGTATTCTATAATAAGAGCTTAAAATACAAGCATCATACAGGTCTATCAACATTTTCTTTTCTTTCTATACTCATTCTATTAGCTTTTTACTGTTTTTAAATTTAGCTTTTAAAATTTTTTAAACAGTTTTGTTAAAAATAGAAACACATATATTAATAGGTCTTCACAGGGGCAGGATCATCAATATCACTGTCTTCCCCCTCCATGCTGCATCCCACTAGAAGGTCTTCAGAGGTGGATAGAGTTGTATCTCCTATGACAACACCATCTCCTGGAATCTCTCCTGAAGGACTTGATCCCGAGGCTCTCCTTGAAGGCAGTATCACTCTTTCTAGAAGCATGTCCATAGATTTCAAGATGATGTCTCACAGGAATCCATAATGTAGCAACAGTTCTCCAAGAGTAAATTAAATCAGTAGTTCTGCAGCAGAAAACTGAAGTGGGGAATATGGAAAAAGTTGGTTGGTAAATAACTGAGCTAGTACTCAGAAGAAAACCAAAAACTACTGGTTCCTGGAATAGAAAAATGAATAAACTCAATAGACAACAGCAATATCAGTCATGCTGTGGCTCAGAGGGGAGGGGATTAATTTCTTCCTCAAGAAGACAGACATATTCCCACAGGAGCTTAAGAAAAACAGATGCTAATCAATGTTTCCACAATTGGAACAGATCATAAACTCAGAAACACTGGGCTGTGCTTACTGGGGAGAAAGCCTGGAGATCTGGCTGGAGAGAGAATCAGTAATCCCCAAAGGAGTTGCCTGA
>PVHX01013645.1:0-53802 GCA_004024805.1 Geosciurus inauris | reverse complement strand
AGGGGAAAGAAAAGAAAAGCAGAAACTGAGGAAACTTTATTAAAGAGGTCAAATAATTTGTCCAAGATAATATAGTTAATACATCTCATCTATACAGCATAGATACCATTTATTTTCCTTAAGCTGCTTAAGGGTTTATTAGTCCATTTTCTGTTGTTATAACAAAACAGCTGAGGCTAGGTAACTTATAAGGAAAAGAAGGTTATTTAGCTCACAGTTTTGGAGGCTGGAAGGTCAAGATTATATGGCCCCATCATTTTGTCCTCTGGTGACAGGACCCCTTGTCTGGGTCACAACATGGCAGATGGCATTGTGTCAGGAGTGCATAGGAAATAGAGAGATCACACAGCAGACCTGAAGCCAGAGAGTGAGGAGGAGCAATCTTGATCTTGTCTTAACAACATTCTTGGAACTAACAAAAGTTCCACGAGCACTGCATTAACTTCTCCCAAGGGCCCTCAATGAACAGCTTAACTTGTTCTGACACCTTAATCCCTCATATTAGGGATGCTTCTAGGGACAAACTGCACACACTCATAGCACAGGGGAAAATGCTGAACCCCAAAACTGATTTAAAGCAGTGGTCCTCCAGTTAACATCACCTGGGGACACTCACAAGACAACTCCATCTAACAGCCCCAGATCAAAACCTCTTGGGCTAAGACCCAAGTGTCAGTACTTTCTAAGGTCTCCCCCAGGTGATTCCAAAGCATGCTCAAGGGCAAGATGCCCTGATTCAAATATTTAGATTCATCTTTATCACAATTACACAGGACACTTCCTGCCTCCCCAATCCGTGCTTGGCCCCTCACATATAATTTCCAGAATTAAACTGGAATCTCAGTTGACACTTTCAAAGGGGAAAAAATAAGGCTTCTGTGCCTTGAAAAAAAAAATTGAGGTTCTCTGTGTTTTTATAGTGTTGTTTATTTAGACCACAAAGAGAGTAAGTCAGAACAGAACAACCTTAAACGTATTATTAAGCCCTGGTGGCACAGACTCTTGCCAATCCACCCAGCTAGCGACGCAAGAGAAACGCTGGCAGAGTGTTATGCTGCCCCTTGGTGGTACTGTGAGGACACCACATTGGGTTTTAGTACCTGCTTCCTGGCTGCTACATAATGACAAAGGTAATAACAAATGTCACCTGGCAGTGGGGCTTTCTGCCATATTTTAATCCCATATTTAGAAAGTGTCTACAAGAATAAAAGCTTTTTTCCCTTGGGGAGACTTGCAGAAAGATAAAACTCTGGGTCTGTCACCGTGTTTATCCATCAGTCTTTTGTTGGGTCGTAAGGAACTAACCTGTCCCTCCACTGTCCCTCCCTCTTCCTGCAAAGAGTTACCACTGAGGTCCCCATCATGGCCTTTTAGACACAACTACAGCTGTCTCTTTCTGAGTAAAGAGTTTTATTGTATTTCCTTAACGAGACTGGGCTGTTTTGGATTCCAGCCCAAGGGACAGGAAGGGTGGCAGAGCTGAAAACCTTAGTCGGCACCTGCCAGAAGGATCTGGAAGCATCCAGTCGAGCAGACATGACCTTTACTTATCCTAGCTTTACACTTGAGAACTAATTCCAGTCCAGTTGAAGAGGCCCCACCCTCACCACCCTCACACAACTCTAAGGTCTTTTTTTTTTTTTTTTTCATGTTAAATCTGTGGGCACCGTAGGTGGATGTTAGCAACCACTCAGGCTGGTTCAGGAGACGAGATGTGGAACCAGGCAGGCTGGCATCCGTTAGTCTACTCAGGCTGTCATGACTAAACCCCACAAGCTGAGTGATTTAAAAAAACAGAAACTTACTATCTCCCCTTTCAGAGGCAAAAAGCCCAAGATCAAGGTGCTAGAAAATTTGGGTGCCAATGTGGTCTCTCTTCCTGGCTTGGAGTCGCCCACATTCCCAATGTGTGCTCACCTGGCATCTCTGTGCAAGAGAGAGAGAGAGAGAGAGAACGAGAGAGAACGAGAGAGAGGAGAGACACTATGATGTCTCTTCTTATAAGGTTACCAGTCCTATTGAATTAGGGCCTCGCCCTGATGGCCTCGCTGAACCTTTATAACCTCCCCGAAAGTCTCCCCTCCAGATGGAGTTACTTGGGGGATTAGGGTTTCTAAGTGAATTTGGGGAGAACACAAGTCAGTCTGTAAGAGATTCTGTCCCAGGTATGCCACTGACTCTGATTCCAGAAAAATACCACCACCTCTCTGGACCTCAGGGTGCTCACCTCATCAAACACAGATAATAGTACCAAATTCTGAGGATCTTGGATAATGGAATGAGAGGATGCGCACCATCAGATTAGCACAGTGCCTCCCACGTAGTGAGCCGGAAAAAGAGGGGAATTTTCATTTAGTTCGCAACCTCAGTTCAGGTAGCGCTGGACTCAGGAAACCGGTGAAGTATGTGAGGTTGTAGTTTGAAGGCTACCTAGTTCCTCTCTACCTCCCCTAGGCTCTGGTCCTACTGGAGAACACCCTAGAAACTCAGCCTTCCTTCTCCAGGCTGAACCGAAAGTGGCATCTGCACCACCCATTCTCCTATCAAAGCTCATACTTCCACAGAAGGAGTATGGACTTCAGAGTCAGCGAGCCCCGAGTTCAAATCTCAGCTCCCCTGCTCACTAGCTGTGCAACACTTCACAAGACACTCATCTCCTTCGTTTAGAGAGCTCAGGCTGCCATAGCAAAATACCATGGACTAGGTGGTTAAAGATGGGATTTTATTTCTCACAGTTACGGAGGCTGGAAACCTGAGATGACCATGCTGTAGATTGGGTTGCCGGTGGAGCCTGCTTCCTGGCTTGCGGCTCGCCACCTTCTCACTGTGTAGCAGAGAGAGGAAAAGCTCTGGTCTCTTGCTTTTCCTAGAAGGACACTGATCCATCTCTTGGACCCCACCCTCATGACCCTATCACAACCTAATTAAGTCTCAAAGGCCCCCACCCCCGAAAGCCATCTCCCGGGGGTGGGGATTCAACGTGATTTACAGGGGGACACAGCACACCAGAGCACTCGGAGCCTGTATTCATCAGGATTCTTTCTATTGCAAGTGACAGAAACTCCAGAGCAAAAACTAGAAGGGGATCTTCTTGTTCACAAACTGAAAAGTCCAGGGGGATTCGGGCTTCTGAGGCACGTCGGAATCAGGGGCTCAAATGAAAACAACTGGAATCTTTCTTTCTTGTCCACCCCTCTCTCCTTGGTGGTGGTTTATCTTCCAGTTGGAAACAATGGCCCATGGCTCCTCCTGGCCTTACATTCTGTCACTTAGCCATCTAAGTCAAAAGAAGAGCGCATTCTTGCATCTCCCACGGAGGTCTCAAGCCTGTCTCTCATTGGTCTCTTAAGTCTATCTCTCAGCCAATCAGAGTGGCCAGAGGGGTGGAGTATTCCAATTGGCTGGTTCTCTTAGGCACAAGAGCCAATGGAAGGTCAGCCCCATTAGAGCTAAAGAAGCCGGTTGAGGATGTTAGATACGGAAAAACAGCGAAGCCCCAATACTCGCTAGAGTCCCAACTTCTTAACCTAAAATGGAGACGTGAATGCAAAACTTTCAGAACTACTGTGAAAGCAGAATTTTAAATAGGTAGTAATATAATACCAAATGACACTAGCTGGCACCAAATAATTTATTATGCGTGCGTGCCTGTGCACGCACACACACCCTTGCGCTCCAATATTCTCTTTCATAAGGATCTGCCCTTGACCTTCCCCCCTCCCACAACCACGGCAACTACACATCCCCTGAACCCACAGCAGAAATGAAAAGTGGAAAATGTTCTCCTGAAGCAAGATATTGAGACCCCAAAGGGGTATCTTCAGGGTCTCCCCCACGAGGGAGAGCAATGTCCCATAAATGCTTTGAATGAGGGCATCCGAAATCCCACCCCGGAAATGCAAAGGATCTAGGAAGGGTTTTATCTTAAACCGCAACTAATAGCTCAGTTGTCTCTTAGCAAAGCAGCAGGATTATCTGGCAGGGAGCCATCAGGGACTCTGGAGGGAGGAGGGAAAGAACATACCTAAGGTGTTGGCAGAGGAAGGAGTCAGTGCCTAAAAACTGCTTTTAGTTTTTTCCAGGCAACTGTTTCCATCCACTTGCCTCCCAAGTCTGGACTGATAAAATTATTTAAAAAAATAATTGTGGCCACAATTTAAAGAGTATTCTGGGGCTGGGGATATTGCTCAGTGGTAAAGTGCTTGCCTAGCATGTGTGAGGCCCTGGGTTCAATCACAGCACCAAAAAATAATGAAGAGCATTCTGTCTGCACGAGATAATTCATACAAGTTTACTCAAGTCACACTGTCCCCCAACTGTGTGGCCTTAGGAAAATTATGTCAGTCCAATGACATCCCATTTCTTTTTCAGTCAAAACTATTACAAGGGATTGACATGTAGTATTTACTATATTACAGGTAGGTTTTAAATGTATGTTTCTTAAGCTGCACAAAAGCCCTATAAATGACTATTATTTCTATCTTACAAATGAATACTGTCATTCAGAGAGGTTGAGTAACTTACTCAGTGTCACACAGCCCAGAACTGACAGAGCCAAGATTTGAACCCAAGCAAAGCCCAAGCTCATAGCGTCTACATCACCTCCTAAGACTGACCTCAGCAAAGAATATGTGCTCAACAACATCACCTACTATTTATCTATGCCAATAGGAAGATATGATTAATGAGAAAATATTCTTATCATCAACATCATTATTATTAGAAGATTCGACAAAGGTTATTTCCATTTTGGAAAATAAAAATAATAAAAGGCACTATCGCATGCTAGCTACATTTGGGTAACTTTGAGATATTTAAAAGCCAGCCACAGAAATCTACAAGAACACTCTCAAGACAGAACTAATATTTACAGAAGGAGTATTTGGAAGGTCACAGAAATGAAGAGAACCTCAGGGTCTGAATCACATCAATACCCTCGAAATTAAACAGCTGTGTAAATCACCTGCCACCACCGTGCAGCCCAGGGCAGACTCAGATTCCCAGGAAAGAGCTCGATTTGACCAATATGGATTGCAGATCCAGCCCTGAAGCCAGGGGTTGGAATTACACAGTCGGAGGCATCATCAGAGCCAAGTAGCGCAGGTGGGACCATTTACCCGAGTGACACTAGGTGACACAGCACTGCCATGACCCCAGTACCCCTTCGAAGAATGGCAGAGCCTAGTGGGAAGGGACTCCTCAGCTGAGTGTTAAGAACTCCCATCAGAAGGATGTCCACCCCGGCACCAAAGGCTCTGATCATGGTGACGTGCAGACTCAAGGGTCTGATGTGCTGCTGAGCCTTCTTGAAATTCAAGGCCAGAGCTGGACGAGGACCTTCAGCTTCCTAAGGTGCCACCCCAGAAGACACAAGCTGGATTCATGGAGCCCATCACTGATACACCGTGACCCTGCGTCCGCATCCAGCACGCTGACAGAGAAGCCAATGGCGCCACGTTTTATAAAACCAGGTGGACCTTGAACCTGATGGACCCGCTGAGCACAAAGAGCTCCCAGGGGCCCCCAGGATGACAGTTCTAAGCCACCTCCTCTGCCTTTTCTGCTGGACTCTTTCCTCCTCCAGGTCTGAAAGAATTTGCCAGGTAGATGGCCTTCACCATGGCATCACTGCCTGTCACTCTTCTCTGGGAGGCTGGATGTGGCCGCTGGGGGCCAAAAACACATGCAGGACAATCGCCTCTGTAATGGGACACCTTCACTGCTGGACGCTGTCAAAACACTTTAGAAGGAGCCACTCCCCCTGTCTTTGCCTAAGTATCACTAGCAAGGCGTGTAGTTATGACCACAGAGAAACAGACTGCTTAAAGAATCAAATTACCCTGCGACATCATAATTAAATAAATATTGTTAAAAGGAAAGTTGCATAATGGTTTTAGATGTTCAGTCATTTCTTTTCCTCAAGAGGTGGCCTGATTTTATAGTCCAGATGGTAATGCTGACCCTTATTAACACAAATTAAATTGCACGAATTACCTAAATAGTGTCACATAGCTTTATCCAAGGGAAACAATGGACATTAGGAGTCCAGTTTTATATAGCAGCTTGTGCTCCAATAAAAGAAAACTCATCGGAAAAGATTATTTTATCCTTACACACCCAAATCTGAACCAGCCACATAATTGCTATGTAAATACAAAAAATAAAAAATACTTGTGTATCAAATATGTATTGGAAAAAAACAAAATTAAATATATTAATCCAATTTTTAAAAAATAGAAAAAGAAAAAGCAGAGAGAGAGAAAGAAGCAGACTCTGCTAGGCATTATAGTTACCAAAGTATGAAGATGTGGCTTCCATCCTTAAGGCTCTCAGAGTCTAGTGAAGACTAAGAATATTAGAAAATGTACTGAGATGGGAGTTAAACGACCTAGGTTCTTATTGCAACTGAATCACTTACCAGGCTACTCAAACCTAAGCCTTATGTACCAAAAGCCCATCAGGAAGCTCACCTGAGAGCAGGTAGATGGTGCGAAGCCCAGCTCTCTACAATCAGTACCAACAGTCACGTTCACCATCAGGCGTTTCCTGAGCTTCATTATTTTCTGGCTCACGTCAAAGACAAATTTACTGAATTTACTGCGACACTCAACACTGCCAATAAAGGGCACCTCAATCCAAACTAACTACATGAAAAAAAAAAAAAAAAAAAAAGCATCAATGACTAAAAGGTAGCCAGAGAAGGGGGATTGCAGGTTTGCTTGGTGCAAACATTGACATCAGGTCTCCGGTTGTCTGCCCCTTGGGCCGCGCTGCCGACCTCCCGGTCCACAGTGTGGCCTTCCTCCAAGGCTGGCTCCCCTCCTTGACAGAAGATGAGCGGGCACAGACTGGGCAGTCTTCAGTTCAAGTTCATTGAAGGAGACCTGGATTCCCTTTGCCAGAAGTCCTCATCAAGTCCCTCCTAGCATCTCATTGGCCCAGAGGCGCATGAGCCCGCCCGTCCCTGAACCAATCACCGCCAAGGGAGATGGGCTTGGCTTGACTGGCTTGGAGGAGACACCCTGGGGCGGGGCTGGGCCCTGGAGTCACCGCGGAGTCCTCAGTGCTGGAGGATTTTACAAGAGGTGAAAAGGCAAATGTCTTTGAAAAGGAGATGCTTGGAAGAGTAGGTTTGGAGGCTGGGCTTGTGGCTCGGTGGTAGAGCGCCTGCCTAGCATGTGTGAGGCACTGGGTTCGATTCTCAGCACTGCATATAAATAAATAAAACAAAAGGTCTATTGACAACCAAAAAATAAAATTTTTTTTTTAAAAGGTAGGTTTCTCTTTAACTTTTCTTGTGTGTACCTGCTCTCTCTATCCATCTGGCCAGGACAGGCAAAATTTGGAAATGGATTTTAAATGAAGAAAAGGAGATTGTTTTGTGGGGGGAAATGGCCTTGGACAAAGTTCTTGTCTCACTGAGGAGAAAAGAGTGCTTCTGTGTGTCAGTCACTGTCATTGTTAGTTTGTGATACCTCGTCTCTTCTCACCACACCTAGATTGCCAGTGGGATGCACATTAGTCTCACAGTAGAAGCCTAGGGGTTTAGGAAATATGTTCAAGGTCACAGAGCTAATGGTAGAGTTGCAACCAGAGCCCACGTGTGTGTGATCCTATGTTATTTCCAGGGTACCATAATGGTACCTGAACACATTTGGACACCATCCCTCTTTGCGTCCCCCTTCCCCTTTTATAATAGCTACAATAAAAGCAGTAAGTACCATTTATTGAATGCTCACTTTGTGCCAGGCATCGCAGAGTGTGCTAAAAACACAATAGCGGGGGAAGGAACAGGGAGAGGGAGGAGGAGAGGAAGGGGGAACACTGGGGACCGAATTGCAGCAAATTATATAATTATGTCAAAATGAACCCCAATATTATGTATAACTATAATGCGCTACACATATATATTCAACTCACTCTAACAAAACAGCTGGGGGTGTAGCTTACTGGTACAGTGTTTGCTGAGCATTCCCAAAGTCCTAGATTCAGTTCCCAATACTGCAAAACAAATAACAGCAACAATAACAAAAACCAATTCCAACAAAAATGAATTACATATCTAGGAATTAATATAAAAATGAATGCAATAGAGATTCATGAAGAAAAGTAAACTTTTATAAAGGCCTTTTAGAAGGTCTGAATAGGTTAAGATGAACACCATATTCATGAATAGAATAACTTAACATTGTAAGGATATTAATTTCCCTCAACATTGATCCTTGAATTTGATGCAGTTCTAATCAATTTCCAGCAGGATGTTTGAGTAATTTGACAAAGTGATATTAAAATGTACACGGAAGCCGGGCGTGGTGGCACAAGCCTGTAATCCCAGCACTTAGGGAGGCTGAGGCAGGAGAATCGCGAATTCAAAGCCAGCCTCAGCAACGGCGAGGCACTAAGCAACTCGGTGAGACCCTGTCTCTACATAAAACACAAAATAGGGCTGGGGATGTGGCTCAGTGGTTGAGTACCCCTGAGTTCAATCCTGGGTACCAAAAAAAAAAAAAAAAAAGTACATGGAAATGGAAATACAAAAGGCATAACTATCTAAGGGTAATTTTGGAAAATGAGGGTAAAGAAAGGATTCTTTTTACTAAATATCATGACACATGGCTAAGTCAAAGACATTTTCAAAAGTGTGATACAGTCTTAGGAACAAAAAAATACTAAATAATTGAAGCAGCAAAGAATTCCAGAAATACCCCCACATACCTAGGAGACTCGGTGTCATAATTCAATTGCAAAAGAATGAATCACTCTAGATTTGGGGAAAATGGCAATTGCTTTGCTGTTGGACAAAACTGAAATCAGATTTCTTCCTTTTCTCATGAATGTGAAAGGTAGATTATAAAAGTCGTCAAAGAAAATGTAGGAAATGTCCTCATGACTTCGGGATTGGGCAGATTCTTAGGCAAGATTGAAAAGGAACAAGCCATAATGCAGAAACATGAAATGTTTGACTATTTGAAAATTGTGGTTACCACTCAGAAAAGGACCTCACCTACAGATAACACGGTGGCTGGTTGTAAGATGAGATCTGCAGCATCTAAAAGGGAGCTGGTATTAATATCCAGAGAGACTCCTGCAAGATGGCAAGAAAAATTCAGGAAACCCAATAGGGGAAAAAAAATGGACAAAATCCATGAGAAGAAAATTCATAGAAAATATTCATGGCTAATACATCTATGAAAAGATACTGAACCTCCCCACTAATCAGAGCAAAGAAAATTAAAATAACGATATATCACTTTACCGCCATCATATGGGCAAAAAATCAGAGTCAGAAATTATCAGGTGCTGTGATGTGGAAATGCAGCACCATGGCAGGCAGCAGGGACTTGGCACTCTGTGCAGCTGTTCTCCACCCTGAACCCCACATTGAGATAGGTGTCCCAGAGAAATGCCACAAAACCATAATGACATATTATACGTAAGGACATTCATAATATCTGGTTTGATGTCCCTACACGGTCACCTCTGGGGAACAGATAAACAGTTGTGGGCCATGCATCCAGGGACTCCCAGGCCATCGTCAGTATTCAGTGACTTCGGTTTACATAAAGCGACGTGAAAAGATTTCAGAGAGAGAGTGCTGAGGGCAGGAGCCAAGGGGGATAGATTTTGACCTCACACTATTTATGCAAATTGATGAAAAACACATCAAGCAACTCTATATTTTATTCATTATTTACATGTGTCTACATAAACATATGAACGGAGAACTGGGAAATGTATACTCCATACACTAGAATGTACTTATGGTATAAAAGAGTTCAATTGGTCTTTTTATGGGGATGGAAAAGAAGATATAAGAGGAAATGGCGGGGATGTGGCTTGGGGGAGAGCACTTGCCTGCAGGCACGAGGCCCAGGGTTCCATCCCCAGCACTGCAAAAAAAAAGGGGGGGGGATGAAAATGTGAGGAGCTGGCTTTGCCCTGGCAGGCTAGAAGATATGAACAAATCTATCCTGCGCCCCTTGGAGTGGCAACTTTGCTCCCCAAAAGGGTCGGAAGGTTGCTTTATGTGCATCATCTCATATATTCCTCAGACACGTTGTGAGATTCCATTGTTCATCCCATTTTATGTTTATGTTTTGAAAACTAAGTCTCAGAAAGGACAAGGAACTTCCCCAAGTAGTAGGGGAGGAATTTGAACTTTTGCTATCATACCCCACTGCCTCTATTCAAAGAGCCCTGCTAATGTTTAATGTGGTGAAACATAGCAGAATGCAAGTACATTAAATTACTGCACTCACATCCAAGTTTTCTTAGAATATAAGATAGTCACTGATACAGACTTATTTTTAGTTGACTAGCAACACCTGACCAAGCAAAACAACTTGAGCTCAACAATTTCACAGCTTCTAATGAAAAACAAAGCCTAAACAAAATCTGTTCCTCGCAAACCATTTTTGCATGATACAGCAACTTGTACCCTTAGACCATCTTTTCCCAAGTAAGTTGCATAAGATTTCCCATGCCAAGTGTGCTGTTACAGAAGAGTCAAAATCTATATAAACTCAATACTACATTCTGCTTCACCTTAACAAAAAAACTCAAGTAAATTTGTCTTTCAAAATCATATTATAGCAAAAAGTGCAATCTTGGAATTTCCTGAGAACCGAACATCAGTAGCCCGAAATAATACCCAGCACATTATCAATGCTGGAGTGAACGGGAGGATGGACGAATGGATGGATGTGTAGGCAGGTGTATGAAGGGATGAAAGGGATAGAAGAATGGATGTATAGATGGGTAAGTGAGTGTACAGAAATGTGGATGGGTGGGTGGATATATGGATGGCATGGGTAGAAAAATGGATATATAGATGGATGGATGCATGCGTGAATGAATGGATGGAGGGTAGTGTGTATATTGATGGATGAATGGACATGTAGATGGGTAGATGGATGTATGGAGGGGATGGGTAGAAGGATGAATATATAAATGATAGGTGGTGGGTGAGTGGACAGATGGATGGATGGATAGATGAATAGAAGGATAAGTAGATGGATGTATGGATGGAATGGGTATAAGAATGGATGTATGGATGGATGGATGGACATGTGGATGGATGTAAGTATAGATGGATGGAATGTGTAGAAGAATGCATGTAAAGATGGATGGATGGATGGACAGACATGTGGATGGATGGATAAATGGACAGATGGATGGATGGGTAGATGAATGGATGGAATGTGTAGAGAAATGAATATAAAGATGGATGGATGGTTGGATGGATAGATATGTGGATGGATGCTCAATGGATGGATGGAATGGGTATAAGAATGGATGGATGGATGGATGGATGGATGGATGGATGGATGGATGGGGGGTGGACAGATGGAATTTTGGATTAGTTCAATTATATGTACTCTTGGCTCCATGGCAAAAAAAAAAAAAAACCACTTTTAACTAATGGCATAACCTAGAGGCTTCCATGAGTACATCAGGGTGATTATAGTATTTCACCCTCTTTCAAAATATGCTCTTGAAAATTTAGTTCTATTTTCAGTTGGCATTTTCTCCTAACTCACAAAACTTATCAATCTTCCAGTGACTACTCCAAAAGAACAAGCAGCCTGGAGGGTGACAGTACTGTGACTTAGATCAAGAAACCATCCCAGGGAGCTTGAAGACTTTGGAAATCGCCTCTTGTTCTTTCTTTCTTTCTTTGCATTTTTGCCCAGTCTTTGCATTAGAAGGAAAGATGATGAGAAAACTCATCGTTAGCTTAACAGAATGTCAGTGCTTCAAGCACAGAGCTACATCAGAGCCTGGGCTTGGCATTCGTGTTTTTAAATGTCCTGGGAAATGTGTCTGTGAGGTGCCCTTTATAGATGCCAGTTCCATCCAGCAGAGATGTAGCTGCTGCTAGCGTCCCTCTCACCTTCTCTCTCCACACATCAGACGCCTTTGCCTTCCTTGCAGGGTTTCTCACACTGGGCAAAGTCTCCAGGATTCCATATCAATAGTGTCCGTGGTGCAGACCAGGGCTCGAGAGAGCAGAGACTAAGGAGTGAAAACTTACAGCTCGAATTCCTAAAACAATCATTTTGGTTTTTGTGAAAGATCTCCCACTGCGGACATTTGCATCGAGCTTTGTCCAACACCATTAAACACTGTTCTGCCTACTTGCAAGTCATAAGGAGCTCAGATACAGACAAAATCACACAGCTACAGCTTTCTTGCATGAAAATCTCTCTGCTGTTTTCTGCACAGAAACCCAGCCATCATTAAGAAGTGCGGTAAACTGTTTTCACATTTCTGTGTAACCTACTGCTATAGTTTGGATATTAAATACCCCCGAAAGGCCCATGCATTAAAGGCTTGGTCCTCAGGATGCCACTACTAGGAGATGCTGTGGACCTTGAGGAGGTAGGGCTTTGAGGGAGGTTCTTAGGACATTGGGGGGGTGTCCTCAAGGAGGACTATGAGACCCTGGCCTGTCTCCACTTTCTCTGCTCTGGTTCCAGGTATGAGCATGATGCTAAAACATATGCTCCCGGCCATTGCTATTTGTGCCATGAGGTGGACCTTGCCAAGTCTGCTCTGTGCTGTTTGAACCTCCCACACTGTCAGCTCAATAAACCTTCTCTCTTTACAGAGTTAGTTGCCTCGGGTATTTTGTGGTAGTAACGTGAAGCTGATTGATAACACCTGCCCATATTGAAATGTATGCCAGTAATTCTCAATTGAAGAAGAAATTTTCAGGATTATATTTTATGACTGCTAGTTCCTGACCTTGGGTAATTTGCTCAACCTCCTCCAGCCTAAATTTGCTCATGTGTGAAATGGGAAGAAAATGGTCACCTTACAAAATTGTTGTCAAGATTCATCTTTTGAGTAAACAGTTTTTGAGAAACTGTTTCACACAAAGCTATAGAGTGGGGATTGGGAATCCAAAGATACAGAGAGTACATAAAATCACAGGTGAAAGAGGCATATAGACCAACAACAACTACAAAAAAAAAAAAACACCACTAAGTGTTGATGTCAGAGGTGAGAAAACTGGATTCAGAGCCATTTAGACCTATTGCTCCTGCCATATCCTTGTCTGATACTGGGGAAGTCACTCAAGCCTCTCTGAGCCTCACTTATACATGGAGATAATGCCATCTTTCTTCTGTTTCCATGAGGGTTAAATTAGATGCTGTTGGATAAGACACTTGCAGCATCTAGCCCTTAAAAAGTGTTGGGTATTATGCAAAACACAAGATGCCATAAGAACACAGAAGCCAAGCACCACGTCCCTCATGCAGTGGGTGCACTCTATCCCCTCTTCCCCCGTGGAAAGGTCATTACCTAATTCAAGCAAGGCAAAGAAGGAGCTGGAGTGGCCTGAGATCTTAGAGATGCAAAGCAGAAGGAAAGTTCTCAGTAGCTGTCTCCTTGGAAATCTCAGCAGGACTGCATCTGCCGGGAGAAGTATAACTACATTCAAAAGGAGTCACTGAGCTCCTGGGTACAAGGTAGAGGGAAGGTAGAGGCTAGCACAGGACATGTCCTAGCCTGAGAGCATGGCACTGGGGCAACCATGGCTAATCTCAGCAATGCGAATTCTCCAGCGGGCAGGAGATGCACTGGCCCAGGACTATGATGCAATGTGGACCAGCATTAACTAACCTGATCATCATGACAGTACATGGCACAGCAGTGGCCACTGATACCAGGAGGGAAGAGGGCTGGTCCCACCCTGTTCCTATGGACACGAGTGGTGCGGGTTCTGACCACATTCTCCTACACATGAAACTTCACTGAAAGTCAGAAAAAACAAGTATTGAGAACTCTTGTGGAGGCAAATAACAGAAACCCAAGTTGAACCAATTTAAGCAAAATATTAAACTTGGTTAGCTGGCTTTGTTGAGGATCAGACTCCAGTCGTGGCTGGACTCCACTCCAAGGGACATCATCAAGAATCTGCTTCCTCTACCTCACACCTGATTTCCTCTGCTGTGCCCTCCTCTGAGGACGCTCCCTCCACAAAAAGATAACCAAAAACCCATTTATTTATTATTCTCTTTAGACGTCCCAATAAAAATTCTCTTTCCCAGTGATTGTAATGAAAGTCCCAGGATTCTCATTGGTGGGGACTGGCCCAGCTTGAGTGATGGCTGCCCAGGTCTGTGAGTCCTCCTCTGACCCTGGGAAGTGATCAGGCCCCCGAGGCCACCTGCCTTGGAAGCAGGGAAGGGCAGGTTCTCAGAGGAAAATAGGGGTGCTATTATCCAAAGACAGGCTGTGGACCTGGGCCAGCGACACCTCCAGGCATGGCCCACACCATTTCCCCATGTGTTTTTTCTGTCTGTCCAGTGCACATCTGAGTGCATATTCAGCCTGGGGAAAAAGAGAAACAGACTCGGAAATGTCATTACGGCAGTTAATTCTGTCGAATTTATCACCCTGATTGATCACACAGCATTTAACCTCAAAAACACCAAGCCTCCTAGTTCTTTTTTGAAAAATGGGAAATGAGGTTTACAAAACCAGCAGATACAACTGAAATGAAAAAAGAAGTAAACAAGAAACACAATTTGATATGATTTAATAAAAGATTTTTTCCCACCACTTCTCCAGAGAACCTCAGCCCATTTTCTTCCTACTGACAGTTATTATTTCTACCTTTATTGAACAAAGGCACCCAGAACACAGCTGCCAAGGATCAGTAAGGAAAATCATTCTTTTATTAATAAGATTGTTATTAGCGGGGGGGGGAAAATCCATGTTTGGGGGTTTGCACTGAAGTTACAGGCCATTTAGAAGAAATATGGCTGACTATTGCCAACATTATTTCCAGCAATTTCATGATCAAATGTCCTATTAGGTTGTTTAAAATTTTTATAGAGATTGTAAATCAGAACTATTTTCTATTTGCCCTAAATATTTAGGTGCTACAGGGAAAGCAGATCAAATTAAAGGGTATTGTGCACATTTTTTACTGGGCTCTCTCAGGGATATAAATCACCATACTTACAGCATGGAGTTCCTCAGCTAACATGTTTGTAAAAACAACATTCGAAGTTCCTCCAACATGCTCATTAAAGGGATAATTTGGGTCGCAAAGGCAATGCCAAGGTCTTCCTATGTTCAAATTGGGGACTATGTGCCAAAATTCAAAGGATGCTACTGAGAAGAGTTTCCCAAGAGATTTTATAGGGATAGTTTTGAGTTGCTTTATTCCATTCTTTCAGCCCCCAAATAACACCATAGAGCAAGAATCCGAAGAGAACAAGAAAAATAAATGTCTATAGACCTACTGGAAGGAATTCTTTTTGGAAACAGAGTCAATATCCATCAAACTTTGGGAAGCATATCCCTTGACCTAGCTAGCAATTTTTATTGAAGAAATTTAACATGCTGATATACTTAAGCATGTGCATAAAGGTAAATGTACCAGGATATTTAATGAGTCCTTGGTTATAGGAGCAAACAAATGGAAACAATCCACATGTCTTTCAGTGGGTTGCTGTTTAAATAAATCAAGGCACAGCCTCACAATGAAAAGCAATGCAGTCATTAAACACAGTGAAATAGTCTTGGCTGAAATGAAATTGAACTACTCCTGAGATCTATTGTTAAAGAGGAAAAAAATTAAGTTCAGGGGGAGAAGGATAATGTGATAATATTTTGGGTTTTTTAAGTATATGCAAATATTTGGTTGTGTGTCCACAGAGTACCCCAGAGGGAAAAAAGTTAATATTGGCTTCGGTGGAAGGAAACAGTGACCAGCATTATTTTCACTGTGAAATCTTCTTGTTTTGCTTTTTGAACTTTTTACCATGTGTGCATGTGTAATTTTTAAGTAAAATGTTAAGCAAAAGGAAATATGGTGCCTCACAATAAATCTAACAAGAAATATTAATGATTTCTTGAAGAAAATAGTAAAACTATCCAGACCTATGTGAGAAGTCTGAGGAAATGGAGCAGCACACCTTTCCTTGCGAAGGTAAACTGTTGTCAACAGTTCTTTATTCTCGCCGTTAACCTAAACATGTCCGCATCTTCACCATCTTGTTGCTGTGGGCAGAATGCACTGCCTGACCCCTTGATGTCAGTCTTGGCTGTGTGACTTGCTATGACCAAGAGTATCAGTGGATGCGATGCAAGTAGAGGCTTTCTATGTGCTTCTGTGGTTTGGCTTGATTTCTCGCACTTTCCCCATCTACCTTGAGAAGAGCAAACTCTAGGTACCCTTGGTTCCAGAAAAAAAAAAAAAAAAAAAGTTATGTAGAAGGAACTTGGAACAACCTAGAGTCAAGCCAAACTAAGTGGACCAAGCCCCACAGAACTTCAGCCTACCTGCAGACCTGTGAGTGAAGAAAAGTATTTTTGTTGTAAGCAAGATCTAGGGGGATGTTTGTTACGCAGCTTAACTGTAGACATATCTGACTGAGACAGATGGAAAATTTAGCCCCATAGTGTTCCCAATTTTATCACCTCCATGGGCAATCATCTGGAATTATCCAGCATTGCCAGTGCAACTACCTGCACTTTCCCTTTTTCTGCAACCTCACCCATGAACATTTCTTTGGCATGTTCCCTCTCATGGATGCCCTTGTCTACCATACCCACTGTCATGCTTTGGAACAGGAATGCCTGCCCCACCACCAAAGGCTCACGTGTTAAAGGCTGGTCTCCACCTGGTGGTGCTATTGGGAGGTGGTGAAAACTTTTGAAGGTGGGGCCCTTTAGAGGACATAGGTCACTGAAGATTGCTGTTTCATGCCTCTTTTTCTCGCACTCCTTCCCAGCTGCCATGAGGTTAGCAGCTCTGTTCCACCACATCCTCACCCTCTCCACCATGATGTTCTACCTCCCCACAGCTCCCTCACTCTCTCTCTCTCTCTCTTGCACTAGATTTGTTTACAGAAATTTAGTCACACACACATACCCAGTTGCATGGGAATCTATCTGAGCTTTACTGTGTCACAAACCACCTCAAAACTTAGTAGCTTAAAACAGTAAGCATTTATTTAGCACTTGATTCTGCAGGTTAGCAATTGGGGGTGTGTTCAGCTGAAAAATTTTGTGTTCTTGGCTGGACCCATCTCTTCTCAGTGCTCAGCTGCCTGGGTGGTTGGGTCCTGGCTGGTCTAGGGGGTCCTCACAGAGGACCCTTGGTCCCTTTTCATATGGTCTCCTAACCTCCACAAGACCAGCTCTGGCTTGTCCACATGGTAGCTGGGCAGGGTTCCCAGAGATTAGGTGAGAGTCTGCAAGGTTTCCTGGGGCAGAGGCTCTGAATGGACATGATGTCACCTCCACACACTACATTGGTCAACACAAGTCACAAGACTGGCCTGGACACAAGCATGAAGAAATAGGTTGCACTGCTAAATGGGACAAGTTGCAAAGTCACATTGCAAAGGGGCATGTGCACACAGGCAGGGGAGTGATTGTGGACACTGTTGCAAGCAGGGTTCCACAGAACTGCAGAACTACATCCTGGGGAGTGAAGGACCCAGCTAAAAAGTAGAGATTCTATGTCTATGGAAGAGGAAGAGAATAAATATTAACAGCTGGCATTTTCTATGACATCAGTTTTATTCTTTTATTTTTTATTGGTACTGGGGATTGAACCCAGGGATACTAAACCACTGAGCCACACCCCCACCCCTTTTTATTTTTTATTTAGAGACAGAGTCTTGCTAAGCTGCTTAGGGCCTCACTAAGTTGCTGAGGTTGGCTTTGAACTCAGTCTTCCTGCCTCAGCCTCCTGAGCTGCTGAATTACAGGCATGAGCCACCACATCCAGCACTATGACTCCAATATTTAAGGCCCCATTGAAAATGCTTTCCCTGGAAGGTTTCCTTAGCCAACTGAGCTAGAATTCTGACCACCAAAGATTTTTACCTCTGTGTTTTTGGACGTTTGTATAATTACGCCCCTTCAATAAGAGTTTGGAGTGATAGGAAGAGGGCCCTTTGCCATCCTCTAAAACCACCATGAGCCTGGACCCTGCCTTCACTGTGACATGAACATTTCTGCTGAAACAAGTGTCTTTCTTATATGAAATTGCAGGAATATGGAATTGTTCCTTTTGCTTTCAGTAAACCCACAAGAGGTACAGAGAATCCATGTGATCCAAGACAATAGGTCAAATACTAAAGATCTGGAAGGAGTCCCCAAGTCTCTAGGCCATGAATAGATACATGGACTCCTCGTCAGAGAGGGGGATGGAATTAGTCTGCGGATACATTGGCAGTTTCTTCCTCCCTTTGTAATTCTGCCCACCACCCCCGCCCCTGCTCCGTATGACTAGAATATAAATCGGTAGCCCAGAGTCTTCTGGTTAACAAGGTTCTCATTTGGGAGGCTGCAGCCTAGGAGGCCATTAAGAAGAGAAAGAAAAGCCTCTTCTATAAACATTTCCTGCCAGCTGCTGAGAGCAGGAGAGGGAGGGAGGGCACCGGGGTGACAGCACAGAGCAGGACCATTAAGGGAAGAAAATCTGTAAAGAGTAAGAATTCTTGGTCCATGACTCTGGCAAAGAGCCATGAATAGAAACCCAAGTGCAAAAGGAAAACCCCGGGAGGAGGAAGGATGTGGGGGAGGAGAGCCTTCTGCAAATCCAAATGGGCCAATGCTGTCTGAGGCAAGGTGGGAGGGCGGAGCACCCTGCAGGTGCTTCCAAAATGCTTACGATGATACGCCTGGACTTCAAAGGCTTGAGGTGGGGTGGCCACCCCATCCTCTGTCTACTCCTACAGGAATAACAGGAGCTCTGGTTGGTGATCAGTGTGGACCAGCATCATGTTACATATTGTCCATGAATTTATTACCTCCATTAACCTTCACCACAATGCACCCAGCTGGAGTCATTATGAACCTTGTTTTAGCAATGAGCCTGGTTGCCTGGTTAATAAGTGGAAGACCTAGAGTTCAAGACCAGTTTCTCTGACAGCATCAGCCATGCTCTTAGATCTCTGAATAATCCTAGCCTTTTACAGATCAAACGAGGAGATGGGCCCAGTCCTATCACAGAATCGTCCCTCTCCAAGGTTCCCCGGGGGATGAGGCTGTCAATGGACACAGTCTTTCACTGAAGAACTCCCAAGCTTTGAGGAAACACAGCTGAGAGTTTACAAAGAAGAATGAAGCCACGTGAATCAGGATAAATGGAGTATATGGTGCCAGGAACTGTTCTACTATTGGTCACCTCACTGAATCCTCTGATGTTAAGACTTCCTGTTCCCATTGTAAAGATCAGAAAGCAGAGACTCAGAGAAGTCACGTGGCCAGGATCTCACAGTCGAGGAACGGCAGAACCACAGTTCAAATGTAGGTCTGAGACCAAAGGGCAACTCCTTTCCTGTTCCTTGACCCCAACTGGGGGGCTCAGTCATTTGCTACCTTGTTCATCCTTCCAAAGTAAACTAATGCTCACTGCATTTGGAATTTGTTTTTAATTCTTGAGCCTAGGGATGGGGAATGGAAAGAAGAAGCCCTGTATGCTTCTGTTTGACTGAAGCACAATAATCCGTGAGACAAAGAGGAAGTGAGGGAGAGGGGACAGGAGTGAATCTGAGGAATGCAGAGGGTCCCTCAGCTGAGGGAGTGAGGGAGGCCCATCTGGCATCTTTGATAGGGAAGTCAGCCTGGGAATGGCTGAACTCTGAGGGGTCTAGGTGGGAGGTGGGAGAAGGCTGGCAGGGAAAAGAGGCAGGAAGGGTCAGAGGAGACATGTGGACACATGATCCTTTGTCAAGGCTCAGGCAGGCCAGTCTCCAAGGCCTCAGGATGGTGCCATGGTCAAGATCCAGTACACTGGAGTCCAGCTGCCTGGATCCAAATCCCAGGGCTTTCCACACCAGCTCTAGTTATCTTAAAGTCCCTTTCTCCTCCAATCTTTGCTCTCTAAGACAGTAAGGGAGGGACAAGCATTGTTCCCTCTCATGGGTTGCTGTGAGGGTTAAAGGAAGAAATGAAAGCAAGCACTTAGAAAGGTACCTGAGTCCACCTTTGCCTAGCGGAATGCATCCCAGGGCTCTGCTAAACTGGGGTTGAAAGGGAAGGAGGAAGTCCATGGTAGTGATAACAATAACAACAGCAATAACTTATTCTTATGAGTTATCTACTGCTGCAGAACAAATGACCCTCAAAACCTAGCAGCTTAAAACTTGCATTTATTTTTCTCCTGGTTTCTGTGCATCAAAACTCTGGGTTCAGCTTATCTGAATGCCTCTGGCTCAAGGTCTCCCATGAAATTGCAATTAAATTACAGACCACCCTGTCCTCATCGGAAAGCTCAACTAGGAGATCTCCTTGGCTCACTGATAAAATTGTCGATAAAGCTTCCAACATTGTCATATTGTCCCCTCCTCAGGACTGACTCCTAACATGGCAGCTGGCTTATCACAGGACAAGTATTCTGAGAGACAGACAGAGCCTTCGAGACATAAGTAATAAGTTTTTTGTAGCCTAATCTCAGAAGTGACAGCCCATCTCGTCTGCCATGTCCAATTCATTAGAGGCAAATCAGTAAGTGAGGCACATTCCAGAAGGGTGGGTGTTATGAACACCAGGAGATGAGGGTCACCCGGGCCCACCACACTGTATATTCTGTCAGGTCACAAAAACCTTTCAGTCACCCCATCACCTAATCTCTTAACACACAACCTGCTTCCTCACTGAGAATCCTGGTATAAATCGAGTTCTCTGTCATTCTCAGGAATCAAAGTAGAGCCATGGTTTCCCAGCCTTTTTGTGACAAACATTTTCTCAAATAAAAACTCCCTCAGCAGATGGATAAAAACATTGTTTTATATTCATAAAATGACACCATTCAGCCAAAATTTCAAGAAATAGAAATGAACCGAAACAGAAGCAACAGAGAGGAACAGCCAAAGTATTATTTGGAGCAAAAGAAGCCTCGTACAGGAGCATCTTCAGCAGGGTTTCATTGATATGAGTCTCTTAGGAAGAAAAAGCCAGCGATGGTAGACAGCAGTTCAGTGGCTCCATAGGTCAAGGAAGGGGTTAGGGATGAACTGGGAAGAGCAGCAAAGACATTTTTCCATAACAGGAACATTCTATGTCCTCAATGTAGAATCTCATTGAAAGTTACATGCAAAATGGGTACTTTGGTTAATGTAAAATATCTCCATAGAATTGAAATATACTGAACTGCTCTGGTCCCAGGAAGGAGGTGGGAGCCTAATAGTTGCACCCATACTCTTCCCGACCCACATCCTGGCAGTCATACCGACTTACCTCCATGAACCCAACTGCCTCTCCATGAGATCCACAAAGAAATCTGAAATAAACTTCAGAAATAAAGGAAGCTGTCTCCTCTGTGGGCCTGTTGGGGTCCCAAGTAAGACAGATTTGTGACTGGGAGTCAGACAGCACATCCAAGTTCAAAGCCTCTTCAAGTTCACATAGCTGGAACTTGGTTCTAACATTAACCCACTCTCTTAGCAGAGTGTGGTAAACCAATATGTGGGCTGAGCAGTGGGGTCCTTGCCAGCACCACCTTGCCCAACAAGCTTGGACAGGAAATGGCCTTCTCTGGTCTCAGCTGGATGATGTTATGGCTCTTGCAAAACATGTCGTGGAGTCTCTGATCCTCCCCCTCATCCTGGGTGTGGCCATCTTTGGAGACAACCATCCTGTCTGACCCTCCTCAGATCAACTTCTAATACCCACATAAAACCCCAAGAAGAAGAACCCAGTGAGCATCCTGAGCCTCCTCAGGAGGCTGTGAGAAGATACCATGAGCTCTTGAGCTATATTATCAACACCTGATAGCTCATTAAACCCAGACTAATGATCAACAAGGAGCAAGTCCCTCTCTCACCCTAGACCTACCAACTCCCTTCTCAATGACAGCTAAATCAACCCCATAGAACCAGCCTCCTCCTGAATTCTGTTCAGGTCTGGGGCTAATTAATTCTTTCTCCTTCTATTGCTTAGATAAATGACTTGGTTGTAGATGTATGATATGTCAGCCTTTTACAGAATATGATGATAACAATGTAAATAATAATTATGGCCATTGCTCATTAAATCACTTACTACATAACTATGTATTTTACACAAATAATGCCATTGAATTTTTATATGATTTGGATATAAGGTGCTTGCCACAAAAGCTCCTGTGTTAATACAGGAATATTCAGAGTTGAAATGATCAGATTGTGAGAAGCTGTAACCTGATCAAGCCACCTTACTTTGGACTGACTGGTGGTAACTGCAGATAGGTGGAGTGTGGCTAGAGGAGGGGGTCACTGGGGGTTACCCTGGAAGGGTGCATTTCTCTGTGGCCTCTTCCTCCTCTTTCTCTCTCTGCTTCCCAGCTGCCATGAGCTGAGAGGCTGTCTTCCACTGGGCCCTTCCGCCATGATGTTCTGCCTCATCTTCAGCCTCGAGCAATGGAGTTGGCCATCTATGGACTGAGACCTGTGAAACCATGAGCCCCAGATAAACTTCCCTTCCTCTAACTTGTTCTTGTCAGGTATTTTCATTAAAGTAATGAAAAGCTAACTAAAATAAATGTTATCAATATAACAATAGGCGCAAAGAATGTAAACCCATTGCCCGATGTCCTACAGCTAGCCTGTAAGACAAAGACAAAGTCTGTCCAATATAAAGCCTCAGATTCAGAGGGAGAGGAATTGCACCGGACCACCAGGAGAAAAGACAAAACAAAACAAAAAAAAGAGTAAGGACGTCATTACAGAGAGGCCACAAGATGATTTGTATGTGTTTCCAAAGCCTGGCATTGTCTGGTACATAATACGTGCTCAGTAAAATTCTGTCCCATGAGCAGAGTAAGTCAGTATGCTCTGCAGATTGTTTTGTGGATAACAGAAATGACCTGTGTACCAATTCTCATGACGAGGTTGCAGGATGCTGGTCTGATTATCCCTTGGGTAATCAGATTGGGTGAATCAGCGTTGGTAAACGTGGGTATGCACTTAAGATGATCCACTCTGCACAGCCTTCCAGAAAGGCTGAACCACAGTGCAAAGTCATCAAGGGGACCTAGAGAAAGAGCACACCCCTTCCCTGATGTCACAAGGGAACATTACAACAAAGCATCCTGGAATCAGAAAGGACAGAGAACTGCCTAACTCCCTAAAGCAGAACGAAGAGGAAGCATGTTATTCATGAAATCATGAGATGTTCATCACAGCCTGATGGGTTCCGTGGCCCCCGGCCCTGTAAACATCAAACGCTTTTCAACCACACAAACAAAAAAAGGTTCTCAACAAGGGGTAAGTTAGACCGATCGAGGCAAGACCATGGAAGGGAAGACTTTGAAGCCAGGTATTTAAGATCCTGAAAGATGTTTTGAGAACTAAAGGAATAAAGTCAGTCGTAGAAGAGAGTGTGGTCTAATCCCATTTTTCATAAAGTCTAAACTTGTAAGAAAAAATCTGGAAGGGTGTACAATAGAAAAATGTGAACAGCTTTTTTAAGGATGGGAAGACCGTGGGTGATGTTTAAAAGTTCATTTGGCGTATCTGTGGGGTTTTTTTAAATTTTTATGTCATAAATATAAATTGATTGCTGAACTAAAACTATATAAAACATAGTGGTGGTGATGTTTAAATAGACCCAAAGAAAAGAATTCAATCATAGCCCAAGCAGACCCAGGAAAGGGGTCCTGGGGGCCCCTTTCAGAAACTGAAAATCCAACCAGCCTGTGAAAATTGCCAAAGGGTCCAAGATAGCTCAGATGGGAACTGGAAATTGTTTAAAAAAAGATAAAGGAGCTTTTAAAACCCTACTTTACCACAGTTCACAATAATATCCCCACAAAGTCTACTATAACTATTTTAAGTATGTTTGGTGAAACCTATGTTGTTCTTAGATACCCCCAAAAAATGCCTCAGTGCCTGATATGCAATACAAAACCTTTGCCGTGCTGAAGGACGGGAGTGTTTCTGCGGCCCTGTATGAACTTGGTGCCCTGGTCCTGGTAGCTCTCCAACAGGACCCCTTGAGCTCCCCAAAGACTCCAGCACCGTGTTGCAAAAAGGAGCAGCTCAGGAAGTTGGGGAAAGAAGCCCAGCTCTGCGACCCGGCCAAGTCCCTCTGACCTGGTCTTCCCTGATGGATCTACAAAGCCCAAGTACCCAGAGTCTCTCTAAAATGCTAAAGTTAGACAAGATCAAGACATGAGGCCCATGAATGGGAAAAGAGAGAGAGGCGGATCATGAATTCCATCTGCCATGGGGCCACCCGAGCTGTACAAGGATTTTCCTTCCTGGTCAAACTCTTTCCCCATCCAGTGAGAGGTCCTGCTTATTCTGACAATCAGAGACTCCATTTCCTTCTATTAACCAGAGTCAGTTTCTCTTGTTTGGACCCAGCAGACTTGGCTCTTGTGGCCCCAATGGAAGGAAATTCTTCCTACAGCGGGAAGGGAATTGGTCAGTCAGGCAGAGGAGCCTGACCCTCCGGGGAAAGGCCGCCAGGGAGAGTTCCTGTCATCCTTGTGCTAAGAGGCTGGGGCCCAGCAGGGCAGGCTGTCACTTTCAATAAGGATTCCCAGCCAGCCCAGTCACACCAGGAGCATCCAGGCGTGACAGGGCACGGGCGCTGACAGGAGTGACAGTACACAGGACGGCTGGCCTCTGTCCGCCAGCCCCCCACGCCTGGCTGACAGCGCACCCACCTGAAGACCCCAGGCCTGACTCGGGCGCTGCTGTCTTTCATCTGTGGTGATTCGTGCTTCTGTTGGGATCTCTCAATGGGGGGCAGTTTTGCTCCCCAACCACGGGGGACATTTGACAACATCCACAGGCATTTTGGGCATCACAACAGGGATGGGCTATTATGGGCATCTAGTGGATAAAGATTGGATGTATTCGTTTCCTATTGCTGCTGTCACAAACGACCACTAACTTAGTAGCTTCAAACAACACAGATTTATTATGTTAGGATTTTAGAGGTCAAAAGGCTAAAGCCAGGAGCAGTGGCGCACGCCTGTAATCTCAGGGTCTCTGGAGGCTGAGGCAGGAGGATCACGAAGCCAGCCTCAGCAACGGCGAGGCACTAAGCAACTCAGTGAGGCCCTGTCTCTACATAAAACACAAAATAGGGCGGGGGATGTGGCTCAGTAGTCGAGTGCCCCTGAGTTCAATCCCTGGTACCAAAAATAAAAAAAACAAAGACTAAAACAAATCTTTAGGTTGCTTTCCTCCTGGACGCCCAAGGGAAGACTCCCATCTGGGCATTTTCCAGCTTCTAGAGGCACCTGTGTCCCTGGGCACGTGGCTGCTTCCTCCCTCCTCAAAGCCCACGGCTACTGCAATCCACTCTCTTCTCACGCCATCCTCCTCCTCTAAGGGCCTGGCCACCCCTCAGGCCCATGTAGATGACCCAGAAGAGTCTGCTCCTCTCAGACTCTTAATTTAAATCAACTCTCCAAGGGGTTTCATTTGATTTATTTTATTGCCAAGGAAAGAAACGTGCTCACCGATTCTGGGAATTAGGACTCAGATATCTTTTAAGAGTCATTTCCTAGCCAGGCGCAGTGGCGCAAGCCTATAATCCCAGCTCTTTGGGAGGCTGAGACAGGAGAATCGTGAGTTCAAAGCCAGCCTCAGCAATGGTGAGGCGCTAAGCAACTCAGTGAGACCCTGTCTCTACATAAAACACAAAATAGGGCTGGGGATGTGGCTCAGTGGTCGAGTACCCCTGGGTTCAATCTCTAGTACCAAAAAAAAAAAAAAGAGTCATTTCCTGCCAGTCCCACTGGGGATGTGGCTAGACACCCTACAGCCCCCACGACCAATTACCCAGCTTAAAATGTCACCAGTGCTGGGGTGGAACCTCCACCTGCTCTGTTCCCCCTGCAGGTAGCTCTCCCCGCAGGGTCTGGGCTCAGTGCTGCTAACGCAGGTTACCCCCACAGGCTGCCCCTCCCTGAGCCCATCAATTCAAGACACTCTTCAACTTTTCTTAAGTAGTTGTGAATGCTGTCCAGTCTGAGTAATAGAAACCACGTTTCCCAGCCAGGCACGGTAGCACACACCTGTAATCCCAGCCACTCATGGGAGGCTGAGGCAGGAGGATCACAAGTTCAAGAGCAGCCTCAGCAACTTAGCAAGAACCTGACTCAAAATGAAAAATAAAAAGGCCTGAGTGTGTGGCTCAGTGGTAGAGCACCCCTGAGTTCAATCCCCAGTATAAAAAAGAAAAATAAATAGAAGGAACAATGTTTCCCCCAAGAAGTTTAAAAGCAGCAAAATAAATAAATAAATAAAAGTAAAAGGTCATCATTTATCAGCTGCGGCGTGATTCCTATGACTTAGATGTTTGGGGATTTAAATGTCTGGAAGTTACACAGGGCAAAGGACTGAACTCTCCAAACTTTAGGGCAGAAACTAAAAGGCCCAAACAGAGAACAGCTGTCACCTGCCCTGTGCCTCTCACCTGCCCATCACCTGCCTCTGCTTCCAGGGAGCCACAGCCCTGAGGAAGGGGAGGTGAATGAGGAAGGCCAGCGCTGAGCATGGGGCCTCAACGGTGGCACTGTGCTCAGTCGGCGTTTTCACTGCTGTGACTAAAAAACGCCAATAAGAACAATTTTAAAGGAGGAAAAGTTTCTTTGGAGACTCACAGTTTCAAAGGTCAGCCGGCTCTGTTCCTCGGGGCTCCAGGTGAGGCTGGACGTCATGGAGGAAGGCTGTGACAGAGGGAAGCAGCTCACGGCAGGATGATCAGGAGGCGGAGAGAGACCCCGCTGGCCAGATACAAAATATATACCCCAAGCCACAGCCCTCAAGGCCGGCCTCCAGCCACACACACCTGTCCCCAGTTACCAGTTCATCCCCATCAGGGGATCAATTCCTGACTGGGTTAAGGTTCTCACGACCATATCCTTGCACCTGTGAGTGCTCTTGCACTCTCACACGTGAGATCTGGGGGGACACCTCACGTCCAAACCATGACACACTGCCAGGTGGACGCCCCGGTTTCCCTTCTAAAGTACGTATTAAAGTGAATGAAGACACAAAACAGTGAAATAACTTCTCAAATGAAATAAAACAGGAATCAGCAAACATATTTTGTAAAATGCTGATACCTATTTTCAACTCTGTAGACCATGGGGTCTCTGTTGTAACTACCCAGCTCGGCTACAGCAAGGCCAAAGCAGGCCAGGACCATGGGTAAGTGAATGGTGTGTTTGGAGCTCTGTTCCAATAAAGCTTTATTTACAAAACCTGGCGAGAGCCAGGCACAGTGGTGCACACCTATAATCCCAGCAGCTCTGGAGGCTGAGGCAGGAGGATCACAAGTTCAAAGCCAACCTCAGCAACTTAGCAAGACCCTGTCTCAAAATAAAAGCCATAAAATGGGCTGGGATGTGGCTCAGTGGTTAAGTGCCCCTGGGTTCAATTCCTGCTGCAAAAAGAAAAAAAAGAAAGAAACTGGCACAAGAGCAGGCAAAGAACAGATTTGGCCATAGTTTGATGCCCTTGAAATAAAGCCTTCAATTTCCCAAATAGCCTCCATCATCATCTCTCCTCTCCTTCCTTTCTGTCCCCCTCTCATGCTTTCTCTCGCTCTCTCTCTCTCTTTCTCTCTCTCCCCCTCCCTCATTCCCTCCCTCTCTCCCTCCCTCTGACATATCCTCACACTGCTGATAGGATTGCAAACTCATACCACCTTCCTGGAAAATAGCTAAGCCAGATGCAGCGGTGCACGCCTGTCATCCCAGCACTTAGGGAGGCTGAGACAGGAGGATCGCGAGCTCCAAGCCAGCCTCAGCAACAGCAAGGCACTAAGCAACTCAGTGAGACCCTGTCTCTACATAAAACACAAAATAGGGCTGGGGATGCGGCTCAGTGGTCGAGTGCCCCGAGTTCAATCCCTGGTACCAAAAATAACAAAACAAACAAACAAACAAAATGGCTAGCAACAGGACCAGCCATTCTATGTGCAAGACGAGAGGATGGAGATGGAGAAGGAAAGATGCTCCCTGCAGCACTGTTCCGATGGTGAATCAGGGAGGAGAGTTCCACTGCCCGTCAGCAAGAGGTCATTCGACGCATCTTGCTATGCACAGTTCGCCGCCAGAGCCATTCAATGCTAGATTTGCATGTACAGTGAATGACAAAGTCCAGGATATATTTTTAAATCAGATCATAAGGTATTATGTATATAATGTCTTTTTATTTTTAACATGAATATGTAGACTTTTTTTTAAAAAATCACTTGTGAGAAATACCAGATGTTGATGATGAATAATTCTGGGTGTTGACTGATTTTTCTTGGCTTGCTTAGTAATCTTCTAACTCCTGTATTGCTCACCTTCACACAGGCACATAGTAGGTGCTCAGGAAATACTTGCTGATAAGATGAAAACCATATCACCAGTGTGTTCTTATGCGATAGCATTGGGATTCCTTCTGGACATAAGGAAGGTGTCTCCTCCATGTGGAAGGGTGAACACGGGGGGGAGAAAATTAAAGCAACATCTGGAATCACCTTCCTGAGGATGTTTTTTACTCAACATTATTTTAGTCAATAAAATCGCACGTATCTATGAGGTACAATTTGATGACTCAGTATGTGTATTCAATGTGCAATAAACAAGTCAGCGTCATTAGCATTTCTTTGTCCTTAGACATTTACCACTTCTTCGGGTTGAGACCTTTGAACTCCTTGCTCTTATTTACTTGTTTATTTGTTCGTTGTTTGTTTATGCCAGGGATTGAACCCAGGGGTGCTTAACAACTAAGCCACTTTCTCAGCCCTTTTTATTTTTTAGTTTGCGACATGACAACATCCAGGAACATCCCCTTGTTACCCTTCATTTTTCTAGGGCTTTTGAGCAGTTCTGCAATGCACAGGCCATTGGACCCTGTGGAGGGCAACCCCAGGCGCTGTCGATGGAACTACCCTGGGCCTCCTCTCAATGTCACTCCTCAGGGCTGATTAACAACCAAGGCAGGCAGACAATGTACACATTCATGGCCAGGGCTTCATTTCTTTCTCTTTGGGAAAAAAAGAAACAAATTACTAGATTTGTGGATGAGTGCATAAAGATCTTGGCTGACTCAAAGCCCCTTCTTAGAAATATAAGCCATAAAATATAAAAGAGAGAAAGAGACTTTCTCTGAGTTGCTTAGGGTCTCACTAAGTTGCTGAGGCTGGCCTTGAACTTGCAATCCTCCTGCCTCAGCCTCCCGGGTCGCTAGGATCACAGGTGTGCACCACCAGCACACCCCGTCCAGCTCTTCTGATTCTTTATAGAATTCTCTATAAATTGTTGTAAACTGTACTCACCCCCCACTGTGCCAGCAAACACCAGAACTTATCCTCTTATCAAACTGTACTGAAGGGACTTTTTAAAGAATAGAATCCTCTTGGAATCTTGGAAGCCTTTCCTCAATATGTCGCAAATTCAAGAGACATAAAAAATATACATTTGATTAATAAACATAAAAAAAGGACTGCAGAAACAAGACCACCATAAGCAAAGTCAAAATACCAATGACGTTTGTGAAGAACACCACGGAAAATCGCTAATTTCCCTAATGTATAAAATCAATAGGAAACAGAGCAGACCCGGGGACAGATGGGCAAATGATAAGCACGGTCTGTAGGAAAAGAAATACAAGTGATTCTCAGGCAAAATAAAGATACCTTCCTGTCATCCACAGGAAGACAAACGCAAATTAAGACCATGCTGAGATCAATGCTCACCTTTCACACTGGCAAAACTAAAAAGAGTTGGATAATCTGTGGAGGTTGGTAGAGCCTCTGGGGAGCTAGGCACGCTCACACACCACTGGTACCCTCTCTGTAGAGGAGAGCAGACCATGTCTCACTATCGCACTCTCAGGAATTTACCCAACAGATATATTTGCACAAGTATCAGATTATTGATTGAAGCTTGTTTATAACAGCAAGAGTAGAAACACACCAAACGGCCATCAGCAGGAGACTTCTTAAATAAATTATTGAGTACTGTGGTGTGTACTCTGCCACTGCAGAGGGGGAGGAGGAGAGGAAGGAGGAGGAGAGGAAGGAAGAGGGGGGACGGGAGGGGAAGAGGGAGAAGGAGTTTTCTATGTACGGATATGGAGAGATCTCCAAGATATATGTTTGAGAGGAAGAGAAAAAAGCAAATAAGAGAAAAAAAATCTTTTATACTCAAAAACCAAGGGAGACAGTGTGTAGGTGTGTGTGGATACACACACAGACATTTTGCTTAGGTGTGCCCAGAATATTTCTAAGAGGCTACCAAAGAAATTGGTTCATCTGTTGCTTCGAGGATGGGGTGGTAAATGGAAAGGAAGACCTTTCACTGTTAATCCTTGGGCATGTTTTGAAGTTTGGACTGTGTAAAAGTTTGGACCTTTTTAAAAAATTCAGGGAGGATCCTTCCTAGTTCAGAGCTTTCTGTAGACTGTTTCTGTTGCTGAAGGTGATCTGCTTTCTCCTCCTCGTCGTCGTCCTCCTCCTCCTCCTGGAACTGTCTAGTTTAGCTTTCAGATCTCTGTTCAAATGTCACTTCCTCCAGGAAGTCTCCCCGATCCCCCTCACCTCCCCATGGAAAGTGAGCCCCCCGTCTGTCCCACCCACCCACAGTACCCGCAGGAAGGACCACAGTGGGTTCTTTAACACCTGCCTTCTTCATTAGAAGCACCACAGGGACTAGATAGAGGTTTTCTTCCTTTTCAAAGAAAGGAAGGAAAAAGAAAGGAAGACTGAGAGCAGCCATAGCTACCCCACCCCCGTCACGAGCCCACCCAGGAGCCTCTAAGTGCTTCAAGCCTGTGGACGCTTTTAATTCTCACCAGGATTGTGAGCGTTTTGCAGAGGAAGAAACAGAAGTTCAGGGAGGTTATGGAACCTTCCAGAAGTGTCCAGTAGAGCCAGAATTCAAACCAGGAGGGCTGGTTCTATAACTCAGGCTGTCAGCCCCCAGAAAAATGGATGGAGAAGGAGGAGGGGGAGGCAAGGAAGGGGCAAGAAGCTTCCCTAGCTGGCAGAATGGAGCATTTGCTCCCTACAGTGTGGATCTTGGAAGGGCCGGGGAGCCTCCAGCCTTGGGAAGGCACAAGAACCCCGTTAGTGAGGATTCCGTAATAAACAAGAAACCCATGCAAACCAACACTGGGCCGCAACCAAGAGGCATGAAGCCTGATGGCCGTCCCCAAAATTATTTTGTGCAGTAGGAACCAATGTGTTCTCCCGTTTTATGGATCAGACAACTGAGGCTCAGAGAAGTGCAGTGATTCCCAAGACTCCACAGTTAGGGAACTGCAGAAAGAGGGGGCAAGCTCTGCTGAAGAAAGGAAAGCTCTAGAATCCCACCCAGAAAGGAATCACTTCGGAAGGAAGGGGAGGATTAAAGAACACAGAGCAGGGAGGCAGACGCAGGTGTCATTTGTGGACGAGCACGGAGTCCACTGAATTAAATAAGGACCTACCGGAACTGAGCAGACCCGTCACAGAAGAGGATATACAATCGATCAACAAACGTGTGAAAAAATGTTCAACATCTCTAGCCATTAGAGAAATGCAAATCAAAACTAAGATTTCATCTCATGCCAGTCAGAATGGCAGTTATCAAGAATACAAGCAACCGTAAGTGTTGACGAGGATGTAGGGGGAAAGGTTCACTCATACATTGCTGGTTGGACTGCAAATTGGTGCAATCAATCTGGAAAGCGGTATGGAGATTCCTTAGAAAACTTGGAATGAAACCACCATTTGACCCAGCTATCCCACTCCTCGGTTTATACCCAAAGGACTTAAAATTGACATGCTACAGTGATGCAGCCCCATCAATGTTTAGAGCAGCTCAATTCGCAATAGCTAGACTATGGGACCAACCTAGATGCCCTTCAACAGATGAATGGATAAAGAAAATGTGGTACATATACACAATGGAATATTACTCAGCCATAAAGAAGAATAAAATTATGTCATTTGCAGGTAAATGGATGGGACTAGAGAATATCATACTAAGTGAAATAAGCCAATCCTCAAAAACCAAAAGCCAAATGTTTTCTCTGATAAGCAGATGCTGATCCATAGCGGGGCAAAGGGGTAGGAAAGAATGAAGGAACTTCATGCAGAGTGGTATGAAGGGAGGGCTGAGGCTGTGGGGATGAGAAGGGTGGCAGAATGAGACAGACATTACCCTATGTGCATGTGTGATTGTGCTACTGGAGGGACTCTGTACCATGTCCAGCCAGAGGAATGAGAAGTTGTGCTCCATTTGTGCACAATGTGTCAAAATGCATTCTATTGTCATGTATGAGATCAAATAAATTAGAACAAATAAATAAATAAATAAAATAAGGACCTACTGGATGACTGTCATGGGCTCAGTACCGTCCAAGGCGCCTGTAGCTGACTGCTTTTTCCAGCGACGGCCATGATCATATCTCCACATCACATGTTTCTACAAACGACCTTGCTATTGTGCCTCATGTTCGATGACAGAGTCTGTGATTCCTCCTCCTCGAATCCTTAACAACTGCGTCAATCAATGTGATTACCGCAGAAAAGATGCTATTTGACTTCCCGGACTGAAGCATAAAAGTCATATACAATTACCACCACCACCCCGGCTCTCTTGGGAGGCTCCTTCTTAGACCCCAGTGGCCATGATATAAGGAAGCCCAATGAGCCTATGTGAAGAGACCACATGGAGAGGCTGCCGTAGATGTTTCAGTAACTGGCCAGCTGAGGTCCCCACGAACAGTAGGGGGCACAGGCAGGTGCTCCAGGGGACTGCAGCCCCCGGCCAGCCACTTCTGAGTTTTCCCAACCGAGTACCCAGACTTAGTGAAACAACAAAGCACCTCCTGTAGTCTGAATTCTTCACCCGTGGGATCCAGGGACATAATCAAATTGTGGATTAGGTCACTAGATAGCAGTACGATTTGTTATATAGTATTAGAAGTTGGAGGAGCCCTAATTTTTTAATACAAAAAAAAAAAGATTCTTGAAACAAGATTAGCCCTTCTCATTTGAAAAATAAGACTCCATGACAGAAATTGAATCAACCAAGAACACACCTCATCGTAGACAAAACATCCATCACCAAACACAATGTGATCTACCAGGACAATGGAACGTGATTCAGCCATTAAAAGGAATGTACAGTCACACATGCTATGTCATGGATGAACACGGAAAGCACAAGTTAACAAAGGAAGACACACCAAAGGCCACGTACTGCATGGGGAATATGAAATGTAGAGACCAGGCAGAGCCACAGGGATCAACAGCAGATGAGCAGTTGTCAGAGGCTCAGGACGGGGCTGAGGAGTAACGGCTTGAGGATAGGGAGTTGTTTTGGAGGGTGATGCAAATATACTAGAATTAGTGGCAATCGTCCAAAAACTTTGTAAATATACTAAAGTGACTGAAATATAGATTTTTCAAAAAAAAGTTTTTGTGGGTGCATTACAATTATACATGGTAGCGAGATTCATATTCTTACACACACATAACATAATGTGGTCAATTGCATTTGCCCCGTGCCTCCGATTATAGACCTTTTGGGTTTTTTTTTTTTGGTACTGGGGATTGAACTCAGGGGCACTCGACCACTGAGCCACATCCCCAGCCCTATTTTGTGTTTTATGTAGAGACAGGGTCTCACTGAGTTGCTTAGCGCCTCGCCGTTGCTGAGGCTGGCTTGGAACTCGCGATCCTCCTGTCTCAGCCTCCCAAAGTGCTGGGATTACAGGAGTGCACCACTGCGCCCAGCTCCAATTATAGACCTTTTTTTTATACCTTTGTTTTATTTTTTTATTTTTATGTGGTGCTGAGGATTGAACCCAGTGCCTCACATGTGCTAGACGAACGATCTACCACTGAGCCGCAATCCCAGTCCCAATTACAGACTTTTAAATAGCGAATTTCATGAATTATATTTCAGTGTTTAAAAACACAATGTGCCATACCAGGACTTTCTGTGAGGGTGGAAGCTCATAAGCATTGGGGACAAGCAGGACTGGGTTGTCACCCAGTGATTGTCAGATCCTACAAGCGGGCCCGTTTCTCAATCCCTCTTGGGCTCAAATTACCCATCTGTAAAATGGGTCTACAAAGACAGATTCGGAGGGCTGTTGTCATGGTTCATGATTGTTAGAGATTGTAGCTGAAACCCACTCGAGAAGCATAAGCCAAAGTAAGCCCTTTTGACCTGGAACAGAGACCCCTTACAGAAGCCCAGGTCACTAAGAACGATTTGGTCACGTAAGAAACTTAAACCAGGCCTTTAAAAGCTATTAAACACCAAAGCCGTGTTCTCTCTGGCCTATGGGTAGCGACTATGGGAATTCCTTTAAAACTGATTCATGGAAAATCAGGATTTTGCACAGTGTCTTAAAATTAATCCATTAGAGTCACTTAGTCTTTTGTAAAATAACATTTTTTGAAAAACAGAATTCATTTAAATATCTAATAAGAAAAGGCTGGATCTCCTAGCCGGGAGAGAGGAGAAGCAGTTAATAATCAAACGTTGGAGCCCAAATCAACCTCCCGTGACAAATTTAATTTATGATCTTAGGCGAACAAATGACTTTCCTAGAAGAAACATCCCAGAAAATATAGCTTTCCATCACCCATTTTTTTCAAATCTCAAGGTCCTAAGAAGTTCACAGTCCTAGAGTCTCTTCAAACAGACTTCTTCATAGTCTAGGAAAGGTTTTTCCTTATTTTAGAAACCAAGTAGAAAGAAGCAGCTCTCCGATGCAGGTAGACAGGGGAAAAGCTCTTATTTGGATGGGTAGCAAATGTGTGTATCTGTGCAGGTGAACTTGGGTGACAGGGACAAGAGATGAGGTCACTGAGCTGGTTCTGTGGGTCCTTGTGTGCCCACGTGAGGACTTTAGAGAGTAGGGAGCTCTTGGGAGGGCCACTTAGTGCAAGTACCAAACCCAGCTCGAATGACCCAAGCCACATGGGGAAGTCCTGGCCCTTCATCCTGTGGGTGGAGCTGGCTCGTGGGGACTCTGAGCTGCTGCATTGTAAGCTCATAAAAACTGGGCTGCAGAGAGAGAACCCAGGGCTCAACACTGCACTTCCTGTCAGGAACTGTGTGAACACAGGGGTGCTTTGAAAAATGGGACACATGTGAGTCCTGTCCTCGGAGGGTCTACAGTGCGGGGAAAGAGAAAGGCAACAAAGAAACAAATAACGGCTAACTGCATGTTGTGGGAAGTGCAGCGCAGAAACACTGCCATGTGCTGTGGTAGAGAACCATCAGGGGACCTCTTCAGATAACGGAGCCATTCAAAGTCTTGTTAAGGAGGTGAAATGCAGCCAGTGAGCATTTCGAGTAGAAGGAAGAGAGTTCCAGACAGAAGAGACCGCATATGCAAAGGCCCTGAGACGGCAGCAAGCATCGTGAAATGAGGCCAGCAGGGCTCAGGTGACTCGGCTGGGCAGGTATTGGTTTTCTAGGATGCTACACAGACTGAGTGGCTGACACCACAGAAATGTATTGTCTCACAGTTCTGGAGCCTGGAAGTTCAAGATCAAGGGGTTTGCGGAGGACTGTAAGGGAGGATCTGTCCCTGGCCTCTCTCCCAGAAAGAGGTCTTCCTTCTTTTTATTTTGAAAACATTTTTAATTGACGCAAGCATCGTACATATTCACGGGATGCAGCGTGTTATTTCAATAAAAGCATGTGACGTGCAGTCATCAGATGGGGACTGGCATGTCGTCACCTCAGACATTTATCATTTCTTTTTTTGTAATTGTCCTTTCTTTTTTCTCATTTGTTGTTTTTAGATTTACAGGAGAGTAGAGTGTGTTTTGACATGTTACACATACACAGAGTGCAACCCATTCCAGTCAGGATCCCCTTCCTGTGGCTGTCCATAATGTAGGGACACACTGGTCATTTCTTTACATCCAAAACATGCAAAATGCTCTCTGCTAGCTATTTTGAAATGTGCTATTCATCATTGTCTACGCAGGTTACCTGACAGTGCTGTAGAACATTAGAAGTTGCTCCTCCTGTCCAACCACATGCCTGGATCTGTTTACCTCCTTCTTTTCTCCCCCTTCCCAGCCCCTGGTAACTGACATTCTACTCTCAACTTCTCTAGATGGCCTTTTCTGGATTGTGCACATGAGTGAGATCCCGTGGTTATTGACTTCCAGTAACTTGCTTATTTCCCTTCCCATAATATCCTCCAGACTCATCTTTGTTCCTGCAAATGTTCAGACTACCCTCTTTTTCTGGCTATATAGTATTCCACTGTGTATATATCCCTATATCCCACAATTCCTCCATCCACTCATCAGCAATGGACACCTGCTCCGATTCCGTGTCTTGGCTCTTGTGAATAGTGCCACAGTAAATCCAGGAATGCAGACAGCCCTTCACCACACTGATTTAACTTCTTCCGGCTGTATGCCCAGGGTGGGATTGCTGGATCATGTGGTTGTTTTGTTTCTAGTTTTCCAAGGGCCCTAGAGAGAGGGCTGCAGGTAACCCTCTCCCTGTGCCTCCACGTCACCTTCCCTGTGCACGCGTCTGTATATACAGTCCTTATGAAGACATCAGTGACGCCGGACTGGGGCCTAGACTAATGACCTCATTTGAACTCTGGCACCTCTGCAGTCTCAGCTCCAAATAGTCACATTCAGAAGGGCTGAGGGCCAGCCTTCACATAGGAATCGGGAGCTTAAAGTGCGCCGGGATTGGAGGGTTGCAGGGCACCATGCCCGATTTCAATGGCTACTCTGGTACCAGGTTAAGGATAAATTGGAGGGAAACGTGAATGGAAGTAGTGAGACCTCTGGTCCAGTTACGTACGTTCAGACTCCAGTCCTGCTTGTTATGTGGCCTTGGGCAGCGTAACCCCTCTGAGACTCAGTCTCCTCGTGGGTAAAATTGGGACGAGTTGAGCGTCTCCTGCACAGAGCTGTTGTGGGAATGGAGTCATCAGGGCCTGGCATGCACTGACTCTTAGATAAATGTTAAGGACCATTATTTCTTTCACCCGTCTTTGCAAGAGGTGGTCATGACAGTGACAGGCAGCTTCAGAATGGCCACCAGCCATCTTCGTCTTGCTCTTTCCACCTCATTATAATCCTGTCCCCTTGAGTGTGCCTGGGCCCAGTGACTTCATGTGGCCAAAGAATAGAATAAATACAATGTGGCAAAAGAAGTGAGCTGTCTGTCACCTCCGACACCACGTGGTTCCATGTGTCAGGCAGTTGCCATGACAACAGACCACAGATGGGACTTCAGCAACAGGTGTCTGCTTGGCTCACAGTTCTGGAGGCTGGGGATCCCAGATCAAGGTGCCCACAGGGTTGGTTTCTATGGGGGCCCTCTTCCTGGCTTGCAGATGGCCTCCTTCTCACTGTGTGCAAGGGGGGAGAGAGAGATAATCTGGGGTCTCTTCTTTTTTATTTATTTATTTTTTTTTGGTACTGGATTGAACCCAGGGGCCCTCAACCACTGAGCCACATCCCCAGCCCTTTTTTTATATTTTATTTAAAGACAAGTTCTTACTGAGTTGCTCAGGGCCTCCCTAAGTTTCTGAGTCTAGCTTTGAACTCGGGATCCTCCTGCCTCAACCTCCTGAGCCGCTGGGATTACAGGTCTGCGCCACCACGCCGGGCCTCTCTTCCTTTTCTTATAAGGATAATCATCCAGTCAGAACAGGGCTCCACCTATGGCTCCCTATGACTTCACTGAAGTTCAGTAGCCTCCCTAAAGGCTCTGGCTCCACATACAGTCACATGGGGGATGGTTAGGACTTCACCATATGGATTTGGGGAAAGGATGCAAATCAGTCCACACCAGGTACAAGGGACTGTTTTGGGTCCTGTCTGTTCTCGCCCTCCCCTCCTCCCTCTTTCATTACTTGATGGCTTTGGGGACACTTGTCAGCTTCCCCAGGGAAAGAGCCGTCCAGTGAGGCACCAGGCAGACTTGGGCCAGCAGCCCCTGGGAACCCAGGCCAGAGCCCCCATCAACGTGCAGTGAACTGAATCCTCCAGCGCCCTCATGAGCCAGGCCATGGGCCCTCCGAGCCGAGCCCTGAGTTCAAGGCAGCCCTCGTGGCCTTGGCGGCAGCCTGTGAAAAACCCCAAGCCGAAGGAACCTGCTGCCTACACTGGACTCCAACCCTCAGGCGTCCCTCTTGCAGAAATTAAAGTAAGCTTCGCCACTACCATTCATGGGGGGATGGGGGCAACTAAGGACCACAGTGAGGAATTGCATCATGGTGTAACAGAAACCAGGCAATGGAAATGACAACTCAAGAAACTGGTAACTCGCTCGCACGGAAGAGTCTGGCTCACTCTTCAGCCACATTTCAGGGAATTTTGACAAGTATCAAATGCTTGTCAGAGGATGATAGTGTGCAATCAGAAGTTACAGTTTATTGAGCACTTACTGTACTTGAGTTCTGGTGTTAAAGGCTTTACATGCATTATCCTAACCTTCAAAGTAATGGTCAGAGATATATCTTGTGACCTCCATCCCAGAGACGAGGAAGCTAACTCAGAAAGATTAGTAACTTGCCCAAATCTACATAGTAAATACAAAATACAAAATAAAAACCAAAAACAAAATAAATAAGCCAGGTGCCATGGTGCATACCTGTAGTCCCAGGTACTCAGGGGACTGAGCTGGGAGGATCCCTTGAGCCCAGGAGTTCAAGATCAGCCTGGACAAGATGGTGAGACCACATCTCAAACAAAAAGTAAAATAAAATAAATAATAATAAAGCGGTTAAAAAAAAAAAAACAGCCCATCAATTCTCTTAGATTCCAGAACCAGCCCCCAAAAAACCACTAACTCATACTAAACTACTCATATCTTGTAACAATGATAAATAAAACCACAGATGATAAAATCAAGGACTCTGGTGTGTATGCATTTATATAATCGTATACTCCTCACGCTGAAGTTCTATCAAAGCTTAATGATCAAAGTAATGCTGTCCTGTGGAGGCTGTTCTCTCTTCTCCAAGCCCGCCCTCTCCTACAGAGGAGACTCCTCCTTCAAGGTCCCTCTAGATAAGCAGGTGGCCATGACTCATCTTTTCCCTTCTTTTTTCCTTTATTCCGCCCTTTGGGGATCATCTGTAAGTGTTTGGTCTGTGTAAGTTTCAACAGCAACGATCATGGCTTTGAGCGTTGGGTAAAAAGAATTGTCCACCTGTGACTTGAGCAGAGGAACACGTTGTAGGAAAACATTCAAACCACAATTCCTGCTGGCAATTTCCTTGGGAAAAGTCAGGGCTGCCACTGAATCTGCCCGGCTCTGAGCTCTGCCTTTGAACTTGTGAGTCTGCGTGTGTGATTTACATAGTGTCCCGCCGTCGACCCTCAGTCAGTGTTCCTTGGTATTTCCAGACTTCCATTTCCTTCTCTAGGAGAGTAATGAAGTGCCTAACCTAATGGCTGCCCCACTGTCAATCATCTTCCTATCATTCATTCATTCAACAAACACATACAAGACAAGAAAATGAAATCCAATCCGTGCTTCTAAAGACCCAATGGAGGAGCCAGAATTTCTATACATCGGAGCAGCAACCTTGCTGGAAATAGAAGACAAGACTCCTTCCGCCAGCAAGTGTGACGAGAGTCCTCCTTCCACCGCTGGGGCTCTGTGCTTTCAGACAAGGCAAGCGGGGCCATCGCTATCGACAGATGAGAGATCTGGGGCTGTCCCAGCTTGAGTGACTCCCCAAGGTCACAAGAGCAGGGATGAACTCACACCCCCAGGGGCACCAAGCTGCACTTTGACCTTCATGCTTAGTGCTCTGTCCCCGAGGCAAAGACACCTGCCTGGCTCACAGGAGGTAGAGGCTCCCAAGAAGTAGAGGTTGAAACAGAGATTCTTGTGCCCTGACTTATGAAGGGTATTGGAAGGAGTAAGTGAGATAGGAAGGCAAAGATGGATCTGCCGAGGCGTAACCTCTGTCCAGCACAGACGACATTAGAGCCATCCAGTCTTCGTCAGGGGTCAGCCTTTTTGTATGCCCTCTCCACAGGCAGCAGGTTGCCCTCAGATGCCAGGTATCACCTTCCCGGCATTTCCAGACACCATCATCTGAGCACATTTCCTTGAAGACTGTGTCCCCCAGAAACCATGTATTGAGAGCTTAATTCCCAAAGCAACAGTGTTGGGAGGTGGGGCCTAATGCAAGGTGTTTAGGTCTCGAGGGCTCCACCCCTGTGAGTGGATATGCGGAGTCTTAAAGGGCGAGGCTGTGAGCTTAACCTGTTCTTCTCTCTTTTCCCTTTCCCTGTGGGATAATGCAGCAAGAAGGCCCTGGCCATGTGCCAGCACCTTGAGATCAGGCTCCCACCTCCAGAAATGTGAGCCAAATAAACTCCTCTTGCTCATAGATTGCCAGTCCCTCGTATCCCATTGTGGAAACATCACATGGGCAAACACAGCTTCTAAACGGAATCAGGTGGGAAACCAGTAGGATCCAGGAGCATGCTCAGTACATTTTTCTTGGATGAATGATTTGAACCTAGAACACACTTCTCCTACTCTCTCTTCATCTTTTCTCTGTGCACAAGACAGGATTCAGAGGCTACAGACGCTTCACACTCGTTGTCTAATTCAGAGGCCTTCCCCAGCCCGCAAGAGTCACATCTCACTGTGTTTAATTACCACTTTGGAGGAGGAAGGACGTGGCTGCTGAGGTTTTAAGCCATAGACTAATACCTTCAGCTGCCATCCAAGGCCACCACAAATTAATTGTTGCATTGGGTTTTTGTCTTACAGCTGGACAAAGCCAATTCGTGTCAAGGAAGCTGAGACATCGTACAAAACGTCCACTAGAACTCTGTCTCCAGAGAGCATGCCTGCTCCTCCATTCCTGTACCACCCCTGGGTGAGGACTCCAACTGGGGACCAACAGACCCCACCAAGCTGGTATCAAGGAGGGGACAGGTAGTACGATCACTTCTGGCGGAAGGCATCAGCCAGCTCTTTCCACCTGTTTCCTCTAACTCTACCCACCCTCCACGGGGCTCTCAAATGCCTTGCCATTCTGGTTGGAGCTGCTACCCGCTCCCCCCACCCCAGCTGTGCTCTTCCTCTTCTCCATCTCCAAAGCAAAAGTGGCCACCAGTGAGAAGGAAGGCCTGGCCAGGGAGGGCAGCAATGCAGTCCTTCCCCAAAAGGAGAGGAATCCATGCATTCTCCCCACATGGCTGCTTTTTATAAAACTGCCAAGGTCACTCCTTGCTTGAAACCCTTCAATCTTGGGACCAAAGGTACCACCTCAAATAAGGCCCAGTAGGCTTGATGTAAGGGGGTCACACCTGCTCCCCCACGTCCCTACCCATTAGCTACACTCATGCTTTCAGCTCCTCAAACATGCTGTTCTCTACCTGGCCACAGGACCTTTGCAAATGCTGGTCCCTCTGCTGGAGAGCTGTTCCCTCCTGGGGCTCCTTCAGATCAGAGATCCAGTGATGTCCCAAGCGCCTCTGTCTTGTTCATGTTTCCTCTGAGTCGTTGCAGCACGGCTTTCTCCTCATGGCATGGGAGTTCATTACTGTTTTACCTGGGTGCTCTCCAGTGCAGGTGCACCGGAAGAAAGCTCTTATGTGGATGGCTAGCAAATGCCCGTATCTGCTTTTCAACTATCTTCTGGTGCCATTGGAGAAGCCCTACTTTTCCATTTTTGAGATGAGAAAATTGAGGCTGGTCAGGAACCATTATCTTCCTGAGATCACATGATTGGTTGGTTGGTTGGTTGGTTGGTTGGTTGGTTGGTTGGTTGGTTTAGGCAGTTTTCTCCTGAAGTATTTGATTCTTCTACAAACATCCTGTGTCCACTCACTTTGACTCTGGGGATTGCTGTCTTCCTGGTTGATTGATGGCCATGGTACAGTACCCTGGAACTGAGCAGATGTCACCACTCCCAGTGACATAACATCTGGCCCAGGGTCACATGGCTGGAGGTGGTGGCTCCTGGTTTTATATCCAGCTTTTCTGACTCAAATGTCCAAGGACTCTCTGGCGCTTTATGTTTCCCTGATGTGACAAGTCTGGGTCTAGGGCAGAGCTCTTTGTCCTCTCAGTCACAGGACTTGGTCCAGAGGGTCTCCCACCCTAGAGCAGGTTTTCAGGATGTGTGTCTGCCTCTGTGAGCCAAGACACCTCCACAGAGCGAGCATCGAGTTAAATGAAAAGGAACAATGAAAAGTCCAAGAGAAACTCTGCGCCCGCACACAAAATCACATGTAGAAAGGACATTCCTCTGAAACCAGCCCTCAATCCCCAAAAGCATTGGCTTTGACCCCCAGCATCCATTCCGGCTCCTTCTTTCCATTGCTGTGCACATTTTCTTTTTGCAGTTTTTACAACTTTTAAAATTTACATACAGTAAAATCCACTCTGGGGTCTACAATTCTCTGGGTCTGCACCAAACAGCAGAGGCGTGGAGCCATCCATCAGCCATACAGCTCCCCTGGCGCTGTCTCTTCCACCCCGTTTCCCTTCCTCCCTGCCCCAGCCCATGTTGCCCCAGGCAAAGGGCAGGGCTGCAGCTCCCTCCACGAAACTGTGTCTCAAGCAGAAAGGAGAGGAAGCTGGGAAGGGTGAAGCTTGCTCCTTCCCTGTCCTCAGGGGACATGAGATGAGCCACTGCCACCTGGACAGGAGCTTCCTGTTTCCACCTTCCCCCTCTGTTCAGAAGACACTTCCTTACTGCTGAGAGATGGTATAGGGTAGAGGCTACATGCTCTTAAACACTGTGGAACCCTAGAAACTGATTTCAGATCCCAAGCCCGTCCCTAAATGTATAACTATGGGCAAATGAGACAGCTTCCCTGGGGCTCAGTCTCTTCATAGATGAACTGAACATAATAATGGCCAACATATACAGTTGTTTGAGAATCAAGAGATTTAATAGACCTAAAGGGCTTAGGACAATGCCAGGCACATAATAAACACTCAATAAAATGTTGATTGTAATTAGTAGTGTTATTATTACGTCTCTCATTTCTTTTCACCAATTCCCTTTGTTTAAGTTTGCCAAAGTAGGTTTCTGGCTACTTGAAGCTTAAACACCTAAATGTACTCTTTTGAACAGAAGAAATGTGTTTGGCCAAATGGGAGTAAGATTCCCAGGGGATATAGCTTTCTTCCAACAGAGGAGGGTCCCACAGAATGTTAGAGAGAGCAGCAGAGAGCCCCCAACAGGAAAGGGGGGAGGCCATCCTCTCCTGGAGCAGGAAATGCCCTGATCAGGGCACATTCCAGCCTCGAGCAGAAATGCAAGCCGACTACAGAGCCTTGGGCTGGATGTTTGCAGAAACTAGGTAGGTTTCAAAGCAGCTAGTGCTTGAGTTTAGCTCCAGAGATCCTGGCTTTGACAGTCTGGAAGGACATCCAGAGCACAGGGATTCTGAAAAGCTCCCCAGGTGACTTTTCATTTTGCATTTCTCTGATGATTAGAAATGTTGAGCATGGTTTAAATGTATGTTGGCATTTTTTATGCCTTCTTTTCAAAAATGTCTATTCAAATTTTTTGCCCATTCATTAACAGATTCTTTGATTTCTTGTTCCTGAGTAGTGTGAGCTCCTTGAACATTCTGGATGCTCATTGCTTATCCAATTGCCATGGTCTGCATGAGCGTCTCCCCAAGGGTCCTATGTTAAAAACTCAGTCCCCAGGGTGGTGCTATCAGGATGTGGTGGAGCTTTTAAGAGGCGAGGCCTGAGGCCTAGTGTGAAGTCCTTAGGTAATTGTGGGGCTTCTCTTGAGGGGGATTGCAGGACCCTGGTGTCTCAGTTTCCTTTGCCTCCTGGCTCAGGATGTAAGCAGTTTGCTCTACCACATGCCCCTGCCACCTTCACCAGAGGCTTAAAGTGGCCCAGTCTTGAACTAGAACTCCAAAACCATGAGCCAAAACCAACCTTTTCTCTTTATACATTCACCATCTCAGGTGTTTTGTTATAGTCATGCAGACTGACTGATGCACCAATGTGTGATTTGTAAATATTTTCTCCCTAAACTGTGAGTTGTCTGCTCCCTCTATTATTTCCTTTGCTGTATGGATGTTTTTTGTTTGATGCAGCCCATTGGGAGCGGATGGATATGTTAATTATCTGTTCATTCTATAATGTATTTGTGTACCTCACATATACATAGAAGCATCACATTGTACCCCATAAATAAACTCATATATTATTTATAAATTAAAAAAAAAATTTAAAGCCCCTCAGGTGATTCAAAGTTGCAGCCAAGGTAGAGAACCCCATCTGAACCAAATGACCTTCCTGCTCATATTGATCTTGTTGTTAGCACAGGTCCCAATGCACAAGATGGTACATAGAACCATCCTGTCAAAGTGCAGATTCTGATCCAGGAGATCTGGGTAGGGCCTGAGACTTCATTTCCCATATGCCCCCAGGTGGTGCTGATGCTCCTGACCAAGGACCCTCTTTGAGTAGCAAGTATGGAAGGGAGACTGTGGGAGTTCCAAGGAACCCTACCTGCAAACCTCTCCTCCCCAGCCCCTTGCCCATCATCCATGTGGCTGGGCCCCAGTGCAGAACACCTGGGCCTGCCCATGGCCACAAGTCACCCCACTTCTACCCACACGGATGGCAGAGGTACCCCCAGGGTGCAGAGGAAGCATGCTATCTCAGCCACGCACCCTTGGCCCCAAACTGAGTCCAGCAGAGGCTCCTGAGTGAAGCTACACCCATCACCCTTTCTTGCCCAGAGCCCAGGCCCTGTGCACTGAGCATCCTCTCCAAATAAACTCGGGGAGCCCCCCTCCCGCCTATCCTCTGCACCTGAGGCAATTATTACTTATCATAGACAAGAACTGCCAGCTGTGAGCAGCATTCAGCCTGCTGTTCTTAAAATGCCTTATCATCACTTCTCCCCGAGAAGAAATCTCCAGCCCACGATGGTGTGCAGAACCATTCACAGAGTACCCGAGCCATGTTTCGATAAGACAATCTGTCACTGTCAGTCGGAGAGATCAGAGCCCTTCCTGCAGGGGAGAGAGGGAGAGGCAGAGAGCGCACACGCCTCCCTCTCTGCAATTGGAACTGACTGCCGGATGCCTGGGAGCCCATCCCGGCCTGTCCCCGCAGGGCCTTAGACAAATGCCAGCAGGCAGCCTGAAACTTCCCCTTCACCAACACCTGTGGGCCCCACCCTGTTCCAGCGGGTTCACCTCCCTTTCTTGTTTATTTTTCTCTCCATCTCTATTCAGAGAGAACGAGGATGTCTTTTTGGATTGAATTAAAGTTGAAGCCAAAAGGAAAAATTTGGAAGGCATTTGGAGAAAGAAGGAGGCCATCAGGGGTAGCCAGCCTTCAAGATGGCCCCAATTACCCACCCTTCCTGAAATTCACACCCCCATGTGGTATCTTTGACCACACTGAAGGAGGAGTTGGTGTTGGTCTGTGTAACGAACAGTGCTGGAGCGCTCTCTCTCTCTCTCTCTCTCTCCTCACTCATGGGGGTAGGGGGCAAGTCAGCCGCCATATTGTGAGGAAACTCAACCAGTTACAGTAGGGACTGACCTACCAGCAGCCACGTGGAAGCAGATTCTTCCCTCGTGGAGCCTGGAGATGAGGACTGCCCCAGCCAGCAGCTAGCTGCAAACTCCTGACAGACCCTGAGCCAGAGCCCCCCAGCTCAACTGCTCCTGGATTCCCGACACACCCAAACTGTGACATACAAGTGGTATTAAACTACTTATTTACTTTAAGCTACTAAATCCTGGATAATCAATCGGTCAGGTAGCATTAGATAACAAACACATCATCCATCTGGAATCAATTCACAAATCTAGGGTTCCCATGAGTGCGGGGGGCTTCTGTGATGAGATGTGGCATCAGTAACTGTGAGACACAGTAATAACAACATAACAGCCAACATTTACGTAAGTCTTACGGAACTGAGCTGGCTCTGAGCACTTGGCATGCATGCACTCATTTAATCCCCTAGCTACCTGGTATTCTGAGTCCTGTCAATGCCCAACATACCCATCGTGGAACGAAGATGGGTTTGGTAAATACACAACAAATTGTTCAACATCATTAGCAATGAGGGAAGTGCATATCAAAACCACACTGAGATCTCATCTCACGCCAGTCAGAATGGTAGTCTTCAAGAATACAAATAATAATAAATGTTAGAAAGGATGTGGACGAAAAGAAACGCTGTTACACTGTGCGTGGGAGTGACAGTCAGGACCACCGCTCTGGAACTCAGGATGGAGGCTCCTCAAAAGACGAGGCCTGTAGCCACCGTATGACCTAGCTGTGCCACTCCTCAGTATTTATCCTGAAGAATTAAAGTCATCATGGTACAGTGACACATGCAGACCCATGTTTACAGCAGCACAAATCACAACAGCCAGACTATGCAACCAGCCAGGGTGTCCGCTAACAGACGAATGGCAAAGAAAATGTGGTCTCTACACACAGTGGAGTTTTATTCAACCGTAAAGAAAAATAAAATTATGTCATTTTCAGGAAAATGGATGGAACTAGAGACCATCATGTTAAGCGAAATAAGCCAAACTCAGAAGGTCAAGGGTCATATGTTTTCTCTATGTGGAAACTAGAGAGGAGAAAGGAAAGGAAATGGCAGGGTTGGATCTCCTAAAAATCACAGGGAGATCAGTAGAGGAGAAGGACCCAAGGGTGGGAGGTCGGGAAGGAGGTGGAAGTGCTGAGGAGGGCCACTGGCCAAATCATACTGCTGTGTGGTGTGTGTGTACAAATACCTATCAACAAATCCCACCCATACACACAACTGTGATACACCCCCCAAAAAAATGAGGGAAAGAAGCAAGATACGTTTAGTGGCTTGTTGCAGCAGAGGAGACCCCACAGCACGGGGAGCTGGGTGACCCTCATAGGTGGGTGTCAGGAGGCCCTGCACCAGAACTCAGGCTTGCCTGGGTGGCAGGCTGTCGGAGGCAGATCTTGCTGTGACTGAGCATCTGACTCATGTTTATGCTGGAGGCAAGAGGACCCACAAGGGGTGAGGGCTGCCATTGGTAAGGGAGCTGCAGCCACTCGTGCCTGCTGGGACCCTCGCAGGGCGTCCTCTGTGCTCAGACCTGCCTCCCCACAGAGCGCTGGTTTCATCATGGCCAGTGTGACGTCTTCCACCGTGGAGGCTCTCGGAAAGCTGCTTTAGTGGGGACTGTCACAGCCTAGCTGCTGGTACCAGCTGATAATGGCCAGCTCCAGGTCTTCCCTTTCTCATCCCCATTTTATAGATGGAAAATCTGAGGCCAAAATAAATTTGGTAGTTAAAATGTCAAGGCTTAATGTTAAAGGCTGGTCCCCAGGGCGGTGCTCTTGGGATGTGGTGGGAACTTCAGAGGTGGGGCCTAGCAAGAGGCCTGTAGGTAATGGTGGGCATTTCCTCAAAGGGGGCTGTGGGACCATGAGCTCTTCTTCCTCTCCACTTTCTAACTCATGATGTAAGCAGTTGCTCGACCCCTAGCTCCGCCATCATGTGCTGCCCTCGCAGAGGCCCAAAGCCATGGGGCTACTTGACCTAGGACTGGAACCTCCAGAACCACAAACCAATATAATACTTTTCTCTTTATAAGCTAATTGCCTCAAGTATTTCATTACAGCAATGGAAAGCTGACCAATACACCTTTGTAATGCTATATGCTTTAGTTTTTATATGCATTTATACTTAGAAGGAAGTCTACAGACTGCCAGATGCCAAAGGGGATTGTGGTATCACAAAAAGGTTAGGATCCACCATTGCCTTGACTCAGTTTCCCCAGTGCAGCTGACAACTGATTGAGTTTAAGGAAAAACACTCAACAAAGGACAAGCCCGTTGTCACCACCCTTTAGGAGGCAGACATCAACTCACCATCCTAGAGAATACTGAATCAACTCACTGATTAAGAGTGGTGGGTAGAACTCCCTGAAAATCATAGAAGTCGACCTTCCTAAAATGTATGCTGGTTGCCAAGAGGAAGGTCTCAGAAAAAATCTGGAGTAGAGCAAAAACCATGATAGTTCATACCCATTGGCTTCAAAGCTTAGACTCTGTTGCTGTGAACACCATGTGTGTATCCAGGCGCCACCTGTTCAAATCTGTGTGATCATGGGGAAGGTAGTTCACCTCCATGTGTCTCGGTTTCCTCATCTGTGAAACAAGGACCATGAAACCTCCTTGTAGTAGGTGGGATCATGGCCCTATCTCTGTCCCAAGTCCCAGAACCGTGATTGTGTAAGTTTCTACAGTAAAAGGCATCATGGTTGCAGGTGGAGTAAAAGTTGCTAACCTAAAGATATGGAGGTTCTCCTGGATTTTCCAGCTGGACCCAAGGTGACCACAAGGATCTTTAAATGTGGGAAAAGGAGGAAGAAGAGAGTCAGAGGAAGATTTGAAGATGCTATGCTTCTGGCTCAGAAGATGAAGAAGCAGCCAAGGAACTCAGGAGGTCACTAGAACTTGAAGGGGCAAAGATTCTCCTGCAGAGCCTCCAGAAAGAATGAAACCCTGAAAACACCTTGATGCTAGCCCAGTGAGGCCCATCCCAGCCTCCAGAATTGTAAAACAATCAACCCGTGGTTGTTTTAAGCCACTACATTTGTGGCAACTTGTTACAGCAGCAACAGGAAACTAATACCCTGTTTTAGAGAGTTTTTGAGAGGATTAATAAATGAGTCCATTTATGCAGAGCCTTTGGAACAGGGCCTAGTACATAATTGGTGCTATACATTATTAATGTTCTACAAACAGCAAAGGTAGAGAATCAGCCACTTACAAGTCAGATCCACTTAGGTCCAAGCTTATTCCATTTTGTAATCCCTAATGAGTTCACGGATCCCACCATTAATTATACTGCAGCTAACATCACCAAATGAGAGAGAACCAAACATCAGGTGCCTCCTGACGGGGAGTCGGGGAAATCATACTTAACCCCATGTAACTTCTAGATCCAACTACTGATGTACAGGAAACACGGAAGACAGAGGAGTGTGGGAAATGACATCACCAAGGGGCAATTAGCAGTTTCCAGACTCTGGGAAACTGCACAACAAAGCTTCTCCAACTTGCATGTTGACATCTGGAGACCTTGTTAAAAGGCGGATTCTAACCCAGCGGGTCTGGGCTGGGGCTTGAGAGTCTGTGTTTCTAACGAGCTCCCAAGTGATGCTGATTCTTCTGGTTCATGGACCACATTTTTGAGGGTCAAAGCTCTACAAGATAAATAACCCACTTTTCCAAGAACTTAAAAAAAAAAATCTGAATCAGATGTGGTGTTACACACCTGTAATCCCAGCTATGCAGGAGGCTGAAGCAAGAGGATTATAAACTGGGGGCTGATGTGGGCTACTTACCAAGATACTGTATCAGAAAAAAACTTTAATTCAGATAAAAAGGGCGGGGGGTGCAGCTCAGTGGTAGAGCGCTTGCCTAGCATGCACAAGGTCCTGGGTTCCATCCCTAGTAAATACATATATACGTACATGAGCAAGCTGAAGGGGAAACCTATATATTGAAGGATTCATAAACTGATCACAAGGTGTAAGACTTTAGTTGAGTCTTGATTTAAAGAAACTGTAAAAAAAAAATTAACTGTTTAATGGGGGCTGGGGCTGTAGCTCAGTGGTAGAGCTCTTGCCTTGCATGCATGAGGCACTGGGTTCGATCCTCAGCACCATATAAAAATAAATAAATAAAATAAAGATATTGCGGGGAAAAAATTAGCTGTTTAGTAGAAAATTTGGGCAATGACTGGATATTTGATGGTTTCAGAAGGTGTCGTCAGTGTTCCGGGTATACTGATGATACTGTAACTATGTTTTTAACAATCTCTCTCTCGGAGGCACGTAGTGTGCTTTTGTACGTGAAATTTTAGTGTCTGGAATTGACTTGACAATGAGGATGGTGGGAAGAGGCAGAGGTCTAAACAAACAAACAGGGGCAAGAGCTGGCCATTGGCAAGGCAGGGTGGTGGGCTTCTGGGACCCCATTGTCCATTCTCTCTACTTCTGCAAACATTTGAAATTTCCCATCACAAAATTATTTTAGGGCATCTTTTTTCACCTTCTCTATCAGCCAGTCTTTTCTTGGACCACACTCTTCAAATGTCCCAGAAGGACACACTTACAAGTTATAGAGAGCTGGCCACTTTTAACAGACACAGACTTGCAATTTCTGCCTGCCTTCTCCCTGAGTTCATTTTTGCAAGTCTCATTCAAATACTTGTATGGCTGGGCACAGTGGCGCATGCTTATAATCTTGGCTGCTCAGGAGGCAGTGGCAGGAAGATCGTGAGTTCAAAGCCAGCCTCCGCAACTTAGCAAGGCCCTAAGCAATTTAGTGAGACCCTGTCTCAAAATAAAAAATAAAAAAAGGGCTGAGGATGAGGCTCAGTGGTAAAACACCCCTCGGTTCAATTCCTGGTACCAAAAAAAAGAAAAGAAAAAAGGACCTGTGTCTAATCATCCTCATCCTTTAGGCCACAAACCTTCAGATCCAGCCTCCTGTCCTCTACAGAGATGTTCCCTCCACCTGAGATGCTCTTCGGTGGATCCTCCCAGCATTCTGCTTGGCTGGTCCCTGTTCCGGGGGACCTCACCTGGTCCCCTAATGTAAGGAGACACCTCAGGCTCTCTCCAGGGCATTGTCTGAGTGCTCTCGCTGAGACTCTCTAGTTCATTTACATGTGTGTTTCTCTTCGTCCTTCTCCACGCAGTGCATGCCCCCCTGTCCCCTCTGGAATTTATTCTCCAGAGCACGGGGGCCTCTGCTCATCCACAGCTGTAGACCTAGAAGAGAACACGTCTCCAGCCTCGGGGCAGAGAGAACGGGTGCATGAATGGATGCTGCGTGCACACGTGCCCTCAGCTTGGCAGAGCCTGTGACCTGCAGCTGGGCTGCACTCTTGCTGGGAGACATATGCACATCTAGAGAACTGTGTCCCGTGCTTCCCTCCTGCCCCTCAGGGGTGGCTGTCAAACAGACATTAAGAGTTTTCCAGGCCTGTGCAGCCTCCCCGCTCTTTCCTTTCAGGAGAGGTTTAAGTCAATCTCGACTCTCTCTGCACACCTGTCATGCTTAGTCCTGGGGAGGTCTCTGTGCACATCAGAGACGGTGGGACTTGGGATGCCTGCTGTCGCAGGTGCAGACACACCGTCCCCTCACCCAGAAGGCCCTTGGTACCCAACTAACTGGCCCTACGCCAGGGTGATCGATGGCCAGGCTGTCTATGGGAAGTCAAAAGTGGCACCTGAACAGAGAGGCTTCGCTTTAAATCCCAGCTTTGTTGATGACGCACTGAGACACGGTCACAGTGCCCTAGAGACCCATGAGCCCAGGTGTGGCTCAGCTTGACTTATTCTCTTGTGTGGCCTTGGCTGAGGATCCTGACCCCTCTGATCCTCAGGATCATCTATAAAATGTGCCTCATGATAACAATACTTATTTCGTAGTTTTGTTGTGAGGATTCAATATGAGATAAATGAAATTCTTAATCCATTTGCCTGGCACACAGCCAATGCTTAATAAAATTGATCTATTTTTTTTTTACAGCTATCATCTTTTGATCTTGGGAGGGTCGCCTAATTTCCCCAGCTCTTTGCATCCTCTTCCCTAAAAAGGAATGACACTGTCCTGTGTCCACAGAAAGCTCAATGCCCCTCTCCTTTATTCCCTTTAGTCTTTTGCTCAAATTCCACCTCTCAAAGAAACCGCTCCTGACCAGCCTTCACACCCCGCCCATGTAAAGTGGTCCTTACTCCCTCCATTCCTCTACACGGCCTGGTTTTTATCTTAGAAACTCTCTGCCTGATTTCTACTTATTTAATGACGCTCTTCCTTGCCAGAAGGTCATCTCCAAGAGAACAGGGACTTAGCCCACTGTGTCCACTACCTATACCAGGTATAGGGTCTGACACATACAGCCTCCCAGTGAACATTCCTTGAACAGTGAATGAATGAGGTAATTTGTGTCGATAACAAGCCATGGGTGTCTGTTCATGTGTAGCAGACATTGGAATCCTTCTTTCTTCTTTCTTCTCCTTCCCTCCTTCCTTCCTTCCCCAGGAAATACAAGGAGGGTAAGAGGAGAATTCCCACTGTCTTTCTCCCCCTTCTCCTCCAAGCATCGTTCAAACAATCAAAACAAGAACCCGGCTACAGGTGCCAAGAAGTCCAGCCATCCCCCATTCCCAATTAGGCCTTAGCTCTGAACTATCAGCCGGGGGAAGTCATCCCTAGGGCTCACCACTTGAAAAGAGCCTGCAGGATTTAGATGGCTGCTCCTTTGCCCGTGACCCCAATAAACGGTGTCTGGCCAACCTCAAGTGGGGCCACCGGGGGCCACAGTCCTGCTGCTTTTGAGGTCTCGGAAGTAGAAAGTCAATGGGTTTGATGTATGGTCCCACTTATGGCACCTGAAACAGAACATCCATTACCAGGTTGGCTGCTGTCAAATCTCCCTTCATATCACAACACGAGCCGCATCTGAGTCTTGAAAAACACTCTCAAAGCCTGTGGTCCAGGAGGAACACCACTTTGGCAGTAGTTAAAATGACCCTGTGACTCCCTGACTGAAAACCCGGCCTGGCTTCGAACCTCTCTAGGAACTAAGCTTGGGCTCCTCTCCAGCCCCTCCCTGCACGATCCTGCCCAGCTGTCCCTCTGTCCTCTCAGACCCTCCTCCTCCTCTCCTGCTCAGCTCCACACATGCATCTCTGCTTTCCCAGAACAGGACTTGGGTGTGGCTCCTGCAGGCTCTCAGCACACCAGAGCCTCCCTCTCCGTGTCCTGGTCCCTGGCATCCCCTCGCAAAGTGGCCACAACACTCAGCCACGCTTCACCCTGCTGTGTGGGCATCACTGTGGCCCCTGGGCACGTGGGCAGCCCACAGCCCTCCTTGACTGGCCTCTCTGATTCCTTCCCTCCCTCCCTGTCCCCCACTTGACTGGCAGGTGCCTGAGCAGAAGGACATGTCCTGCTCAGAGGTGTGTCCCCGGAAGCCCCTCATGCACAGCAGATACTCAGTACATTATTGCAAAAGGAACACATGGAGCCGGGCGCAGAGGCGCACGCCTGTAATCCCAGCACTTTAGGAGGCTGAGACAGGAGGATTGCAAGTTCAAATCCAGCCTCAGCAATGGCGAAGCACTAGCAACTCAGTGAGACCCTGTCTCTACATAAAACACAAAATAGGGCTGGGGATGCAGCTCAGTGGTCGAGTATCCCTGAGTTCAATCCCCAGTACCCAAAAAAAAGAAAAGAAAGGAACACACAGGTTGGGAGTGGCTCTCTAGAGCAAGAGTCCCAGAGAGTAAATATTTGGGCTTTGGAGGCCACAGAGTCTTGGCCACAACTACTGGATTGTGCCACCGCAGCACAAAATCAGACAGAGGCGATATGTAAATATATGGGCATGATCGCATCACCATAAAACTTTATTTACAAAATCAGGCAGTGGGCCAGATGTGGCCCACAGAGTGTAGTTTGCAGAACTGTATTCTAGGCCCAGACTCCAAATTCAAGTAAATTAGCCATCCAGTCACTTGACACGATCCTTTGCCCATAAGCGACAACATCCACTCTGTGTTGTATGAATAAACTACCCGGCGTAAGATTCCATGCTCAACCTAGAAATTGCAAAAATTCCAAGAAACACATCTTCAGTGCCTGCCACCTGCCCTACACTGGGCTGAGCTCTGGAACCCACGGCAGGGCGGGAAGCAGACCAGAGGCTTCCGTGAGTGACTGAGGGGCCACAAACAATCGTGTACCCTTTGGTACTGGGAGGGGTGCAGGTGCCAGGGAGGTTGCTGGGAGGGCATTCCAGCAACAGCAGCCCTGATGAGGCAGAGTCAGGAAGACGGGTC
>PVHX01013644.1:0-53803 GCA_004024805.1 Geosciurus inauris | reverse complement strand
CAGCGCGCTCTCTCGGCGCACTCGGGGTCTGTGCTGTGCACGTCGGAGCCGAAGAGGTCGGGGGTGTCGATGACCTGCACGCGCCACTTGGCCCAGCTCCGGCTGGCCGTGGCGCAGGCTCTGGTCACCGACGTGGCTCCCAGCCTGGACGGGAAGCGCCTCTGGCCCAGGAGGCTGTTCCCCGTGGCGCTCTTCCCGGTTCCTGTCCTCCCCACCAGGATGAGCCTCAGCTCAGGCTTCTGCGGGGACCCGATGTCGTCTTCTGAAACTGGAGGACCAAGGGTTAGAATCCGCCGACAGCTCAACCATCTTTCCCTGGGAGCCGTGGCTCCTCAGCTCTCCAGCCAAGGGCGAGAGCGCGGCTGGAACTCTGCGCTTTTCAGGGACCCTCCAGAGGGGTCATCTGCTACAAGCCCTGGGCCCCTGGGCGCTTCCTTGGCAGCTTGTCTTTCTGGATCTGGATTTTCTACACACACCTGCAGAGGCACCAGCCACCTCCGAACCTTTCAGAAAACGCTCCTTTATCATGGCAGGCCCTTGCCACGCCTGACGCCGTCTCTGGTCACCCCCACACAGCCAGGCCTGTTTCATGTTCCACTGCAATGTGCCCCAGGTGCCAGCCCATGGGGAATAGCTGGGGGCGGAGGCGGTCCCTCCAGGGGCCAAGATCTCTCTGGAGTCCCAGGGCCCTGGTTGACTCAGAGCCCACCACGTGCTCCTTGTGCAACCCTGGGGAAGCGCTTAGTCTAAGTGTTAAGTCTCTGCGAAAGTGGGAACAATACAGCCTCGGTTCTCATGGGGTTGTTGAAGGTTGAGGTCAGACCGCTTCTCATTTTCCTTCCCTTCCTCCCTCCTTCTCTCTCTCTGTGTTAAACCTGCTGCCTACAAAGAATGCCCATGTGAACCTCCACCCTGTCTCTAACACAGGCTGCCTGGTAGCCATGCTCACTCTAGCACCTGGTTTGATACTCCACATCCCCTTTGTGGACACCACAGTACTTTCTTTAATCCTCATTTTATGCTGTGGGAACCGAGAGACAGCTGGTAAAGGACTGAACATCTCCCAGCAGAGCTGGGACAGAGATCCAGCTAAAGTGCAGTCCCCAGGCTCTTGCTGTTTCACCCCAGGCTGGAGACCCTGTGGGACTTACCTGTGTTTGGTACTCCCCTCTTACCCTGAGCTGAGCCCCGGGGTGCATTGCTGGGATCTGTTCTTACCATAGGGGTCTTCTTCATCTCTTGCCTTCTTCTGCCCTCGCATGTGTGCCTGAAAGTCCCAAACATGATTTGCTCATTCCATGTATCATTCCTCTGAATAAGCATAACCACCTGCATTGTGTCAGGCAAAGTCCAAAGAGCTGGGGATGTCACAATGACAAGACGTGGTTCCTTCTTGTGAGGTGGGAACATCCAGGTGTGCTTTGGGGAGGGGCAGGTGTCCAGAGAGAAGGCAGGTACATTGTGTAGGCACAGTACATTGTATTAATGCTTTTTTGGGAATAACATCAGAAGGGCCAGCACACTGTCTGGCTTAGACCCATGAGAACATTCAGTGGGTTTATCTTTTCAGGGACTCAAATGCAAACAGCCAAGGGCAGGTTATAACATTTACTCCGTGTGATTTATACCTAGGCTTCAGGTATTAATTTTCCCAGATAATAATTCAAGGTCAGTGACATAAGCTCCCGACATGAAGTTTTTTCAGGGGATTCAGCAGCCAGGAGACACTTGGTTAAATCCTGAGGTCTTAAGGACCCACTTTAGAGTAGGTGGTCTGGGAAACAAACAGGAAGAAAAGTGGAAGCCTTCTTTTGGCAACTGGAAATCAGTCACCTCCCAAGTCCATCTGGAGGGTCTCTGCCTCTGCTGTCTTCCAGCCAAAGCACTGGATTGCCCAAACTTGTCTACATGTGCTGTGTGGCTGGAGGGCCTGGGACACTGGCCTCAACCACTAAGTGTGAGGCTTTCTATGTAAAGTGATATGCTCATGTCTATACTGTGTGGTCACGTTTTGATGATCCCATAAGTCCCTGAGCACAAATCATGGTGTCTCCTCAGTCTGCATCTCCAGCCTCATTTCCAGCTAATCCCCATTCAGTCAGCTACTCCACGAAGAACCAACTTCAGGGCCTTTCCAACCCCCTCAGCGCTCTCGCCCCTATGAGCAGCTGTCCTCTCCACATTTCTTTCTGAGTTCTTATCTACATTCCCCCAGTCATTGCAAATTCTGCCTCTTTATGCCTGCTGCCCCCGTTACTGCAGGGCATGTGTTCTGTCCCCTGGGGACCAACATGAGGGGAGCATCGAGAGGGGGCTGAGCAGCTTGCCTCCTGTGAGAAGGACCTGCTGCGTTCACCCCTAAGGTGTTCTGGGCTGCCAAAGCTCCCTGGCCACCTCCCCAAAATCTCCAGTGACGTTCAGCCCATTGGACTTGTGTGGCTAATTATTTTCTGTGCAGAAAACCACAAATTCCCGTAATCAATGCTGGAGCAGAAATGAAGAAACTGCCACAAGATTTAGAGCAAGAACAAGAATTTAGCTGATGATGAAGTCCCTGTCAAAGGTGAAATTGAGAGAGCGTGCTACAGGGGGCTCAAGACAGTGGGACTTCCACAGAGTTTCAAATGGGGTTGATATTATTTTAAAGAGTTTTTAAGAGAGAAATAAGCCCCTCTGACTTCTGAAATAAAAAGTGGTTCTTAATTATTCACGAATATAAAACGTGCAAACCTATATTTTTAATACTTTAGGAGACCTCAAAATTCATTAATTCCTTTTCTACCAAACTTCTTGTTTGTCAGAATGACTTTAGTGTTCTGTCAAAATTCACATTTCTTGGACCCACCGTTAGAGATTCTGATTCACTGAATGGGATGCTTCTGATGTCGTTAGTCCACAACTCAGAGTTTGGAAATCAGTTATTTTTCAAATCTTTTCATTGTATCTCTGAGGAAATTGAGGTGTCCCTGCAGCTGGAATAGGAAAAGCTTGAATTAGGGAGCAGATGTTTAAGGGACATTGAGGGTGAGGGGTAGACCAAGGTCCTGACTTCAGTTGTCTCTGAGGGTCCCCTGCTGTGGACAGTGTGGCGGACAGTTCAGGTGTACGCAAGTTTGCCACACGTTAACTCGCTGCCCCAAGGTTGAATTGCTCACGGGCCGCAGAAATATCCTTTGTCTTTGCGGAATATACAACCTGGGGCTGTTTAATGTCTTTTAAACTGTGCTTTGTTCTTGGGAGTAGATCCGGCACTCACTGTGGGAGGAGACAGGATTTAGTTCCCATAACGAACGCGTGTGCTTGCTCCTCAACTTTCTCTGAACTTGCTCTATTTGGAATCGGAAATCTTTTAAAACCTGGGAGCACGACCTTGACCGCTCTGCACAGCGCTGGTTGCTTAGTAGAATGGGGTGCACAGCAGGAACCCCCACCCAGGGATCAGGTCCTTTCTCCCTCCCTCCAGCTCTGTACTTAGGCTCACCTTTCCCGGTGACAGGCTCTGGAGTGGCTCTGAGAAGCCCGACCTCCTGCTTTCCCTTCTGCCGTGAGTGCAGGAGGCTCCTTCCTCCCAGCTCACAGAGGAAGTCACTCAGACCCCAGAGCTCGGGAAGGTAGGGAGGGCCCGATGATGAAAACTTAAAGAGACAGAAGCATTTCCCATCGATTGGTGAGTTTGCAATGTTTCTCCCAAAAATCTACCTCTAGCTGTGACTAAGGTGTGTCTGTGATATCACGTATCTTGCCATAGCCAAGGCATGGCCTTGACTGTTTCAACTCAAATTTAAGAGCGAATAGTGTGAGTACTCTAATCATCAGATAAATGAACTCGCTTTCTCCAGAAAATAACCAAAGAGAGTAGAACATATGCAGTACATACTGCAGAGATCAGTTTTATTGTCTGAAATTCAATAAAAAATTTCATGACATAGGAAGAATCAGGAAAATACGATTCATAATCAAAATATTAACTAGTAGAAAAAGAGCCACAGATGATCCATTCAATGTGATTACCAGTTAAGGACTTAAAATTAGGGCTGGGGTTGTGGCTCAGTGGCAGAGTGCTTGTCTAGCATGTGTGAGGCAGTGGGTTCGATTCTTAGTACCACATATAAATCAATAAAATAAAGGTCCATTGACAACTCAAAAAATATTTTTTAAAAAAGGACTTAAAATTATAATAAATATGATAAAGAATTCATAGAAAAGTAAATATAATGGGCTAAGAGATGAAGAATTTCAGGACAGACATATAAACTCTAAAGAACTAATTCTGAACTAGAAAATAAAGTATCTGAAATAAACTTAAGTGGATAGACCTACCAGTATATTGGACATTGAAGAAAGGATCCATGAATCTGAAGACAGATCAAGGGAAATTGTTCAAACTGAACCACAAAGAGGAAGACAATTGAAAAAAATAAAATTAACTTAGCACTAATGATCACTGGAATAATATCAATAATATCAATAGCAGTCTAATTGGAAAAGAATGGATGAGACAGAAATATTTGAAGATCAAAAGAACAAAAATATTTAAATTTGAAGAAAATCCTCAAGTCATGAATTCAAAAAATTTAATGAATCTGAAGTAGAAAAAATAAAAATAAACAGGTACTTTACAGTCAAACTTCTGAAAACCAAAAACAAAAAGAAAAAGAAAAATTTAAAATTAAGTAGAGGAAAAAAGACACATTACATGTAAGGGAACAACATAAGAATGATGGCTGCTTTTTTATAAGAAAAAAATGCAAGCCAGAACCAGGTATGATGGCGCATACCTGTTATCCCAGCAGCTCAGGAGGCTGAGGCAGGAGGATTGCGAGTTCAAAGCCAGCCTTAGCAACAGTGAGGCGCTAAGCAACTCAGTGAGACCCTGTCTCTAAATAAAATACAAAATAGGGCTGGGGATGTGGCTTAGTGGTTGAGTGCCCTTGAGTTCAATCCCTGGTTACCACCCCCGCAAATGCAAGCCAGAAACCATTAAAATATGTTTAAAGAAATGAAGAAAAACAACAGGTCCACAAAGATTTCTATATTCGGCAAAACTACTCTTCAAAAATGACTTTCAAATAGACATTGTAAGATCAGCATACTATAGGGGTGCAGCCACATCAATGTTTATAGCAGTGCAATTCACAATAGCCAAGGTATGGAACCAGACCAGACGCCCATCAACAGATGAAAGCATTAAGACACTGTGGTATATATAGACAATGAAGTTTTACACAGTCATAAAGAAGAATAAAATTGTGGCATTTGCTTGTAAATGCATGGAACTGAAGAATATCATGCTAGGTGAAAAAAAAGGACTTAGAAAGTCAGGGGTCAAATGTTTTCTCTCATATGTGGAAGCTAGGCCAAAATAAGGTGGGGGGAGGTAATTGCATGAAAATAAAGGAGAGATCAGAGGAATAGAGGAAGGGAAGAGAGGGGGAGGGAAGAGGAATGGGAAAAGGCAAGGATGGTGGAATGAAATTGATTAGACTATCCCATATATATATACAAATACACCATGGTGAATTTCACCTTTATATATATATATATAATATAATATATATATATATATATATAAAGCACTAATTTAAAAACCTATAAATAGGCCTGGGGATATAGCTCAGTTGGTCGAGTGCTTGCCTCATATGCACAAGGCCCTGGGTTCAATCCCTAGCACTACCAAAAAAAAAAAAACAACCACCCTATAAATAAATAGAAGGAAGGGTCAATTTACTTATAAATAAATAAAGGTTCTGTGTAAACCTTTTTAATTTGATGCCATCCCGCTAATTGATTTTTGGTTTTATTTCTTGCACTTTAAGAAATTAAGGTCTTGTTAAGGAAATTGGTTCCTATACCAATATGTTGGAGTGTTGGGCCTACTTTTCTTCTCACAGTTGCAGAGTTTCTGGCCTAATTCCCAGGACTTTGATTCATTTTGAGTTGACTTTTGTGCAGGGTGAGAGAGAGAGGGGTCAAGTGTCATTCTTCTACATATGGATATCTAGTTTTCCCAATTTGCTAAATTTCTTTAAAATGAAATTGATTAAAACAAAATGATAATATATTGTGAGGTTTTTAACACATGAAGAAATATGAAACGAGAAGAGTAAGGGTAAAACGGAAGCACACTGTTATAAGGTTCTTGTGTTTCATTTGAAGTGGTGTGCTGTTAATTCTAGGAAGAGAGTAGTAAGTTAAGGATAAATACTTCAGGTTCTACAACAGCCACTTTTTAAAAAAAGAACCAAAAGAGATAAAAGGAAATAATTTTTTAAAACTCAATTAATACAAAAGGATGAGATAAAGAGGAACAAAGAAAAGATTAGGTAATGGAAATGAGGAGCAAGATGGTAGACCTAAATCCATCTGTAACTATAGTTATGGTATGTGCAACTGATTTTTGACAAAGAAGCAAAGGTAATTTAATGGAAAAAGGATGGGCTTTGCAACAAGTGATTCCAGAACAACTGTACAACTATTAACTCAAAATGGACCATAGATGTACATGTAAAATGCAAAATTATAAAACTCCCAGAAGATAACACTGGGGAAAATCTAGGTAACCTTGGGTTTTGCAATGATTTTTAAAATATAACACCCAACAGCAAGTCCGTGAAATTAAAATTGATAAGTTGAATTTCATTAAAATAAAGATTTCTACTCAACAAAATACACTGTTAAGAACACACAGCAAAATAAGATACAGAAAATACAGTAGAGAAAAATCAAAGTTAGATCTCTGTAAAGTTTTAAAAAAATTGATAAATCTCTTTAGGTTGATCAAGCTAAAAAGAGATAAGCACAAATCACTAATATCAGAATTCAAAGAGGAAAGATATTGTAGTTCCTGTATTATTAAAGGGATAATAAGGAGATTTTATGAATTCATGCAAATAAATCCAATAACTTTAATATAAAAGACAAATTTCTTTACAGGAACAACTTATCAAAATGAGCATGAGAGGAAATTTTAAAAATCAGAACAGGTTTAATATGTGTTGTTTAAAAATTGAATTTGTAATGAAAGAGCTTTCCATATCGAAAACTCCAGATCCCAGAGCTTTACCAGTGAATTCCACTGAACATGGAGCTATAAAAGTTGGGGTGCTTGCTGTGTGGACAAACTCCTTTCAGGGAGAAGCTGGAGGCTTAGAGCTTGTGGAAAATACCTTCTACTCGCCCCAGTCAACTTTTAAGTGATATACCACTGAACATAGAGCATAATTGTTTTTTACATTGATGATCTCATTTAATTCTGAAACCATAATTTCATCATCTATCTTTATAGATGAGGAAACAGATTCAGAGAAGACAGATTTTTACCAAGGCAATGGTAAAAATTTGTGGAGGTATAAATATTTAGAATAATATGATTTGTCCTTTTTGATTCATGTCCTCTCATTGTATAAAATATACTTTTACATATATTGTAAATCTCATTTTATGTTATTATTATTGCTTTAAGTTAATTATATGTAAAGGAATTTAACTAATGAGAAAAATATTCTAAATATTTATCCATGTTGTTAACATTTATGATTATTTTAATTCCTTTGTAGATCCAAAATTCTTTCTGATATCATTCTCCTTTAACATTTTTTGTAGTTCAGCTTTGTTAGTGATGAATTCTGTCAGCTCTTGTAAATCTGGAAAGATCTGCTTTCACTTTTGAAAGATAATTTTGAAAAATTATTTTATTTTGACAGGTTTTCTTTCAGTATTTTAAAGATGTTTTTACACTGTATGCCCTTTCACATAAATTCTGCAAAAAAAAAAAATGCTGCCAACTTTATCTTTGTTCTTATGGATGCAACATGTCTATTTTTCCTGGTCTCTTTAAAGATTTTCCCTTTATCACCAGTTTTGAGCAAGCTATTACAACATACCTCTACACAGATTTCTTTGTTTTATTTGCTTGAGGTATATTGACCCTTTTGGGTCTGTGGCTTATAGTTCTCATCTAATTTGTACAATTTTGACCATTGTTTTTAATAGACATTTTTTTCTGTCACTATGCTTTCTTTTTAGTGAGTCCAGTGTTCTTTTTGAACATTGGTCTACTTGGGGTTGGCCCACAGGTCATTGAGGCTTTTTTGTTGTTGTTGTTGAAACATTTGAATTGCTCTGTTTTCAAGTTCGCTAATTTTTTTATTTTTCAAATTCTGATCTACTAATTTGTAGACTCATTCTTGTCTACAAATTTCAAGTCTAGTAGTTCTATTCAGTGTACTTTTCATGTCTTATATCATGTTTTCATTTCTAGAAGTTAAATTTGAGTCTTTTTATGTCTTTTGTTTCTCTACCTAATGGTTTGACCATATATATCACATCTGTATTAATTGTTTTACTACCTTTGTCTGCTTATTTTAACATTTATGCTAGATCTTGGTTGGTCTCAAATGGTTGGTTAATTGGTCTTATTTTTCTGTTACTTTTCATGTTTGATAATTTTTTATTTAATGCCAGACATTTGGTTTTAATCTTGATATGTGCTAAATATTTTTGTACTTTTATAAATACTCTGGGATATATGTGAGTTATGTGGAAATAGTTTGTTTTGTAGACCTTGCTCTCAAGACTTTTAGGCATACTCAAGAAGTTTTCAGTTTAGAACTAACTATTCCCTATTACTGAGTAACAGCTCTACTCAATGCCTTGTAAATCATAAGCTTTTTACATTTGGTGGGACAGAAGTTTTTCCTGCTCCTGCCTAAGTTCAGGACGCTATTTCCTCCAATACTCTTGGGTGTTCACTTCTCTGCCTTTTGGCTAAGATTGAGTGTACTATCTGTTCTCATCAGTTTGACACCCTTGGGTGGTTCTTTCCTTGACCACAGGAGGTTTTATCACATGCATATGCTGATCAGTATTGAACTGAAGTTTCAAGGGTCCTTTTCCACAGGCATCTGGAGTTCTCTTTCTGTACAGTGCTCTCCTCATATTCTGTTCTGTAAACTCTGGCCACTTCTGTCTCTCCAGAATCCCAGCGTCATCATCTCAAATCATAAATACTGCTGGACTCTCCCCTTTACAAGTTTTGTTTTTTAATACTGCAGAACAAACCACCACAAACATAGCAACTTAAAACAACATATTTTATCTCACAATCTATGTGGGTCAGGAGTCTAGATGTAGCTTAGCTACATTTTCTGCTGAAATGCAGAAAATTCTGTTTTTCCAAGCTGAAACCAGGCTGAAGCCTTATCTGTAGCATGGCTGGGAAAAGATCTGCACCCTCAGGTTAATGGCAGAATTCACTTCTCTGTGGCTCTAGGACTTAGGGCTTTGATGTTTCACTGGCTGTTAGCTAGGGGTGATGCTCAAGACCTAGAGACCACCTAGAGTTCCTAGCCAATTGACTGTCCACAGGAAGTTCACCATGTGGAAATTCTTCCTATGGCAGCAAGAGAGGGAGCATGTCTTGAATCCAAGGAAATCACTGGAGTGGCATTCCATTACCTCCCCACAGCCCACAGATCAGAAGTAGGCTGCAGGTCCCTTCCACATTCAAGTGGAGGAATGTCTACAAAAGCATGAACACCAGGAGTCAGGAGTCCTTGGCAGTCATCACATGGCCTGAGACACACTGTCTCTGTGCTGTGACTGGAGAAACTCAAAGCAGGAACCTGGGCAGTCATGCATCTTGCCTTGTTTTTGATTCTCAGCGATGATTCTTTTGTTACCTGATGTTCAATGTGTTGAAAACTGTTGTTATACATCTTGCCTATTTTGTATTAATTAATTAATTTATTCTAATTAGATATATATGACAGCAGAATGCGTTTTGATTCATTGTACACAAATGCAGCACAATTTTCCATTTCTCTGGTTGTACATGATGTAGCGTTGCACTGTATGTGCAGTCATACATGTACCTAAGGTAATGATGTCCATCTCATTCCACCATCTTTTCTGTCCCATGCCCCCTCCTCTCCCTTTCCTCCTCTTTGCCGAAAGTTCCTCCATTCTTCCTGTGCACCCCTCTACCCCCACGGATCAGCATCCACTTATCAGAGAGAACGTTTGGCCTTTGGTTTTGGGGATTGGCTTACTTCACTTAGCATGATATTCTCCAACTCCTTCCATTTACTCTTTTACTGCTGAGTAATATATTCCACTGTGTATATATACCACAGTTTCTTCATCCATTCATCTATTGAAGGGCATCTAGGCTGGTTCCACAGTTTAGCAATTGTGAATTGTGCTGATATAAACATTGAAGTGGCTGCCTTACTACAGTATGCTATTTTTAAGTCTTCAGGGTATAGACCGAGGAGTGCGACAGCTGGGTCAAATAGTGGTTCTTTTCCAAGTTTTCTAAGGAATCTCCGTACTGCTTTCCAAATTGGTTCCACGAGTCTGCAGTCCCACCAACAATGTATGAGTGTGCCTTTTCCCCACATCCTTGCCAATACTTAATGTTGCTTATATTCTTGGTAATTGCCATTTTGGCTAGAGTAAGATGAAATCTTAGAGTGGTTTTGATTTGCATTTCTCTAGTTACTAGAGCTGTGGAACATTTTTGCATATGTCTGTTGATCAATTGTATTTCTTCCTCTGAGAAGTGTCTGTTCAGCTCCTTAGTCCATTTGTTGATTGGGTTGTTTGTTTTTTTGGTGTTAAGTTTTTTGAGTTCTTTATATATCCTGGAGATCAGTGCTCTATCTGATGTGCGTGTGGCAAAAATTTGCTCCCAAAATGTAGGCTCTCTGTTCACCTCAGTGATTATTTCTTTTGCTGAGAAGCAGCATTTTAGTTTAAATCCATCCCATTTATTGATTCTTGATTTTATTTCTTGTGCTTTAGGAGTCTGGTTAAGGAAGTCAGGGCCTAATCCGACATGATGAAGATTTGCGCCTACTTTTTCTTCTATAGATGCAGGGACTCTGGTCTAATTCCTAGGTCTTTCATCTATTTTGAGTTGAGTTTTTTGCATGATGAAAGATGAGGGTTTAGTTTCATTTTGCTGCATATGGATTTCCAGTTTTCCTAGCACCATTTGTTGAAGAGGCTATCTTTTCTCCAATGTACGCTTTTGGTGCCTTTGTCTAGTATGAGATAACTGTATTTGAGTGGGTTTATCTCTGTGTCTTCTATTCTGTACCATTGGTCTGCATGTCTATTTTGGTGCCAATGCCATGCCGTTTTTGTTACTATAGCTCTGTAGTATAGTTTAAGATCTGGTATTGTGATGCCTCTTGCTTTCACTCTTCTTGCTAAGGATTGCTTTGGCTATTCTGGGTCTCTTATTTTTACAAATGAATTTCATGATTGATTTTTCTATTTCTATAAGGAATGACATTGGGATTTTAGTTGGAGTTGCATTGAATCTGTATGGCACTTTGGGTACTATGGCCATTTTGACAATATTGATTCTTCCTATCTGATAACATGGAAGATCTTTCCATCTTCTAAGGTCTTCTTCAATTCTTTTTTTAGTATTCTGTAGTTTTCATTGTAAAGGTCTTTCATCTCTATTCTTAGATTAATTCTCAAGTTTTTTTTTTTTTGAGGCTATTTTGAATGGGGAATGGGGTAGTTTTCCTAATTTCTCTTTCTGAGAGTTTGTCACTGATGTATAGAAATGAGTTTGATTTATGGGTATTGATTTTATATCCTGCTACTTTGCTGAATTCATTTATTAATTCTAGAAGTTTTCTGGTGGATTTTTTGGATCCTCTAAGTATAGTATCATGTTGTTGGCAAATAATGATAGTTTGAGTTCTTCTTTTCCTATTTGTATCCCTTTAATTTCTTTCATCTGTCTAATTTTCTCTGGCTAGAGTTTCAAGGGCTATGTTGAATAGAAGTAGTGAAAGAGGTCATCCCTGTCTTGTTCCCATTTTTAAAGGGAATGCTTCCAATTTTCTCCATTTAGGATAATGTTGGCCTTGGGTTTAGCATAGATAGCTTTCACGATGTTGGGGTATGTTCCTACTATCCCTAGTTTTTCTAGTGTTTTGAACAGGAAAGAATGTTGTATTTTGTTAAATGTTTTCTCTGCATCAATTGATAAAATCATATGATTTTTGTCTTTAAGTCTGTTCATGTGATGGATTATGTTTATTAATTTCCACATGTTGAACCAACCTTGCATTCCTGGGATGAACCCCCATTGATTATGTTGCACTATTTGTTTAATATGTTTTTGCATGTGATTTGCCAAAATTTTATTGAGAATTTTTACATCCATGTTCATCAGGGATATTGGTCTGAAATTTTCTTTCTTGGATGTGCCCCTGTCTGTTTTGGTATCAGGATGATATTCACCTCATAGAATGAGTTTGAAAGGGTTCCCTCCTTTTCTATTTCATGGAATAATTTGAGTAGTATTGGTATTAGTTCTTCTCTGTAGGTCTTGTAGAACTCAACTGGCAATCTGTCTGGTCCTGGGTTTTTCTTGGTTGGTAGGCTTTTGTATAGCTTGCCTATTTTTTTGGTTGTTTCACATGGGGCAAGGAGAGTGGAACTCTGCTCCTTGTCACACCATTTTGATTCCATGAGGAAGTTTTCTGGCATTTATTTTTTAAATTTAATTTTTTGTTTGTTGCCAGGATATGGAAGTGCCATAGCTTTTAAAAAGATTGATTTTATATTGAGACCCATTGTTCTACTTTTATTTCTGATAATCTGTCTGAAAATTATTTTTCTTTCTCATCAATGCTCAAACTTGTGTTTTTATTTGTTTTCCTTACCTTGCCAGTTAGGACCTCCACTAGAGTGCTAAATAGCTGCAGTGCTCCTTCTTCTTGCCTGATGTTAATAGAAATACCTGCAGGGTTGTTTTTTGTTTGTTTGTTTGTTTTTTGGTACTGGGGATTGAACTCAGGGGCACTCGACCACTGAGCCACATCCCCAGCCCTATTTGGTGTTTTATGTAGAGACAGGGTCTTGCTGAGTTGCTTAGCGCCTCGCTGTTGCTGAGGCTGGCTTTGAACTCATGATTCTCCTGTCTCAGCCTCCCTAAGTGCTGGGATTACAGGCTTGAGCCACTGCGCCCGGCTTATTTGTTTGTTTTATGAGAAAAACTCTCTTTGTCTACTTTTACATGCTTTCAGTATCTTTATACAGATATAAGATTTTTTTTCAAGTTTTTATAATTACCTCCCACAGGAAAGTTTATATAATCAGTTTACTTCTCAGCATAATTTTAAAGGTTTTTATTCATTATAATTTGATTTATAAAAATTTCATGATTTTTTTCAAATATATTATTTTAGTTAGCTTTTCACTGCTGGGACTAAAACATCCAACCAGAACTTTACAGGAGGAAAAAATTATTTGGAGGCTCACAGTTTCAGAGGTTTCAATCCATAGGCAGCAGGCTCTGTTCCTTGGGGCTCAAGATGAGGTCTGCCTCATCTTGGTGGAAGACAGTGGTGGAGGGAGGTGGCTCACATAATGATCAGGAAGCAGAGAGAGAGAGAGAGAGAGAGACTCCACTTGCCAGATACAAAATATATGCCCCACAGCCATGCCTCCAGTGTCCTACCTCCTCCAGGCACACCCCATCTGCTTTCAGTCACCACTTAGTTAATCCCCTCAGGGAATTAATTCACGGATTGGGTTAAGACTCATAAATCAATTATTTCTCCTCTGAACCTTCTTGCATTGTTCCACACATGAGCTTTTGGGGGACACCTCCCATCTAAACCATAATATATATCTTATCAATTTTGGTGGTTTCTTGTTCCTTTTTCATCTTTTCTAATAATATTTCAGAACCACTCAATACATTATAACTGGCACCGAGATACCTGAAGTCTTTTGAGCTTACGTTGTTTTGCTTTGTTTTGTTTTGTTTCACAACTATCTCTTATTTGTGATGATGTGATCTGGGCTCGTTTTATTCCGTTTATTCCTCTGAATATGTGAGTCAGTTGGGGATGTTTTCCTCCAGAGGAGATCTGTGTGTGCTTCAGCAAGAAGTCAAAGAGTTCAACTGGTATGGGGTAGTTTCAGTTTCGTGGGAATGTCCTAAGTTAATACAGAAGGCTGGTACTCAGTGCTCTTTCTGTATGATCCAGGGCTGGATTTCTGCCTCTCAGGAGGTACACCAGCATTTGTCCACTGATCAGCTCTGGACCCCAACCAGCATTCACTCAGTTCTTATGGATCTCAGCCCAAGTTTCAGCTCCTCATTCTTTTTATGTCTATTGTTGCCTTCACCCTTGGAACCCTCTTTCTTTTCTGGTGAGCTCACTAGTCATACAATTCTTTCTAATAAACTAGCCTCTATTTGTATTCAGCAGCATGATGTTTTGGAATATCCTGTTCACCATTTGTCTGATATATATACTTCTAAAAATGTTTAAATGCTAATTTTTAAGAAGACCAAGGCTAAGATCTCGCTAAGCCTCTTCCAATGTTAAACAAGTTTTACTTACGTAAAGCAGACCATTGATGTGTGTGCACGTCTGTGTGTCGATGTTGTCGGGCATGAGTTGGTTTTGTAAATGAGCCACGTGTCCACTTACCTTCTTTTGAGGACAAACTGTAGCAGAGAATTAAATGATTCCAGGAACTTTACAGTCTACTTATTACTTCATTGTATTATTATATTCAGTAGAAATTAGTATTATCAAGAGGAAAAGGAGTTTTTTGAAACATGAAACTGATGCTAGAGATTTACAAATAGGAATTTCATGTTTACAATGTTCAAAAGATTTTGGTATTATGCTTTAATGCAAATGGTAACTTTTAAAATAACTTGGTTCATTAATAAATAGAGATATTAAGTTTTAAAAATTTCACAGAATCTCAAACATGTGACTCACCCATTAAATGATATAAGTCATTGCTGATCTGTAACTATAATCTAATGCTAATCTTCACTTTAGTCCCATTGACATTCTCAACATCATTACTAACTTTTGGGTATAATAAACAGTAAGCTCCAGAATAAATTGCATGTACTAAAGAGTAAGCAACAAACAACTTGCACATGCTATGCAATGCATCAAATACCAGAATCCATGGTTTGACCTGCAACTGAGTACAAAATAAAATACCCAGTGGTGTTTTGATCAGGGCTTCTTTCAGGCAAGTCTTGTGGGCTGTCCAAGTACTTCATGTCATGACGCCCTTGGGAATCCTCTGATCTTTCCTCTGACCCCACAGACCCACTTCTGGACCCTCTTAGGAGGCAGTGCAGCCATTAGGCCATGGTCACCTTTTTCTCTAGCATCAGGCTCGCGGTTGAACCCACTTCTCCTTCCCTTGGTCCCTTGACCCCCACATGCTACCATCGGCTTGCCTAGGGCTTGGTTACTTGAATCAAGAAGCCACTGACGAGGTCTTGCTGCTGGGTAAGAGGGCAGTGGCATATCTCATGGCATCCTCTCCAAAGAGCTTCCCCCTCTGTGCAGCTCCTGGTCCTGGGTGGTGGTATCGACTTGGCTGGGTGGAGCAGCACGTGGCGTCCTGGGACAGAGGGTGAAGGCTGCTCTGTGTCGTTTTTTACAGGATTCCAGAGTGGGACTTGCTAGAAAGGGCCACAGATGTGTCAATAATGTTCAGTGCTCTTGCTCCCTCTGGATTCCCAGACTTTCACTCCAAGTCTTAGTCAGTGTCTGCTCCTCTACGTTGGGACACTCAGATATTTCTCCTGCTTGATCCTTGAGACATCTGGAGAGGAGCCCTGGCACAGTTTAAAGGCCTCCCTGGAAGTTTCTTTAGGCCAAGCCTTTCCTTTCCTGTCCCTTTTAACACTGACCCATGGGCATAGAAGGACCATTTCCCTGCTTCCTGTGCTATCAGCAAGTGACATGGCTATCCCCTTAAATGAGTGTAGGACAGAAGTGGGGAGGAGGTGAGGAAGGAGGAGCCACAGCTGAGTGGCGGAGTGGCGGAGTGCAGGAGGGCCCCTTGCTGTATGCTATGGAGCTTACAATTCATTTTATTCTCCTGTTCAAGGCAATTCTGGGAAATGGTTCAAATCAAAATAACAGCCTGTAGGCATCTTACAGTCATATTGAGATGTATTTGACAGTCCTCCCGTGGTGTCTTGTAAAGGGTATGTATATAAAGCAGTACTGTTTAAGAGAACATGCTGTAATGATGGAAATGTCCGATGTCTACACTGTCCAGATGGGTAGCCCCAAGCCACGTGTGGCTATTGAGCAATGTGGCTTGTGTGCTGGAGAAACTGAATTTTACATTTTGTTTAATTTTAGCTCATATGATTCCCGAATAGATGTGGTAGTGGCTACCATTATGGATGGTGCAATTACATAATATACCAGTTTTAATAAGATGATACAAAATAGTGTGTTTGTTGAAGGAAGGGGGTTCACAGGTAAAGGTATGACATGAATTGTAAAGCTAAAGGAACAAATGGCCTCAACACCAAAGTATCCCAAACCCGTGGTGGAAAGGTTTGTTACCAATGGGTTTAAAAGTTATAGTGGCCTCTTTTAGGCTTGTTTAGCTTCCTGAGTTTTCAACTCATCATTATATTTTGGAATAACAGAGAATCAGAAGATCTTTAATTTCAAGGTAGTTCTCACTATTTGAACTTCCAGAATTTGAATGTTTGCTATAAATAACTTGTGAATAGTTTTACCCCAAATTCGTTGTTGGAAATGGAACTCCATAGAAGCTAATCTGGCTGCACACAGCAGTACAAAATATACAGCATGTGTGAATCTGGGACGAACTGCAGTCACGTCTCGGGTGGTTCCCGGCAGGATCATGTCTCCTGCCCATATTGACGGCATTTGTGTTGAATTCCTGGCATGACCCTTTCCATGTCATTAAGTGAAAATTTCTTCTATGAAAGGACAAGGACAATTTATTCCTGATTCATGGACGTCATAAGTGCAGAGTAAAATGACCACAACATAAACTAACAAAGAAATCCCACTTGGATCTTTTAAAAGAGGCTGGATACAGTGATGTGTCCAGTGACAACTGTGAAGAACTATTCGCCTTCCATAGTGAAGAACTTACTGACAAAAAAGAAACTTGTTCCATTGATATTTCTAGCTGTAAAAAAACTCAAACTCAAAGAATGATCTTAATTGAAAGATTCGTTGAAAAAGACATCTACAGCAGCGTCTACAGTAGCATTACATTAAAAAATGTAATTAGCACAGAGTCACTTTACCAAAACAAGGGTGCTCCCAAGCAAAAAAGAGATGTTCTTTGTGGGTGTTCCCAATCACATTGTCATGTGTAGGATGGCAGGTGAGGGATCACAATCACCTTTTTTGGAGCATGAAGTTTCCACTTCCTTGGACGCAGTTGTGGACAGACCTCAGGTGCGAATAGGTCTGCCCTTCAGATGGTCCTCACGTTCTCCCTCCACTGGCAGCCGCCATGACGCCTCTTGGACATCTGTCTTCTCTTCCACAAGCCTCTTTCATACAACCCTTGTTGGTAAAGAAATGTGTTAAATTATCTTGTCTTTTAAAATTTGTGAGCACAATTTATATGCATTATTTACATGGACCTGGTTTTATATTTAACCTATTTTTCTGAATGTTTGTAGAAATGTGGCAGAAACAATTATTTGTGTTCATGTCATTGCTTAGTGTAGGTAGACTTACAGGGTTAGTGTTAAATGAATGAATCTAAGTGCCAAATAATTAGCTTGTTGGCATTTAATTGCCTTATGTTTTGTTTAAGAGTGTCTTAGTGATGTTTGGAGGAAACTGTTAGGGCATTTGGTGGGCTAGGAATGCATTGCTATTTTTCCACCTATAAATGATGAAATACAGATTTCCTCAATCTGGAATTTTACTGTGTAGCTTTTTAACAAAATTTATTTACTTTTATTAGTTCTAATCACTTACACGTGACAGTAGAATGCACTTGGACACATCATACATAGAGCATAATTTCTCATTCTTCTGGTTGTACACCATGTAGAATCACACCAGTTGTGTAGTCATATATGTACCTAGGGTAATAATGTCAGATTTATTCTACTATCCTTCCTATCTCCATAACTCTCCCTTCCCTTCATTTCCCTCTACCTAATCCAAAGTAACTCTATTCTTCCCCCACTTATTGTGAATTAGTATCCGAATATCAGAGAAAACATTTGGCCTTTGGTTTTTGAGGTTTGGCTTATTTCACTTAGCATGATAATTTCCAGTTCCATCCATTTGCCTGCAAATGTCATCATTTCATTCTTCTTTAAGCCTGAGTTATATTTCATTGTGTATTTATACCACATTTTCTTTACCCATTCATCTGTTGAAGGGCACCTAGGTTGGTTCCATAGTTTAGCAATTGTAAGTGGAGCTGCCATAAACATTGATGTGGCTGCATTACTGTAGTAAGCTAATTTTAAGTCCTTTGGATATAGACTGAGGAGTGGGATAGCTGGGTCAAATGGTGGTTCCATTCCAAGTTTTCTGAGGAATCTCCATTCTGCATTCCAGATTGGTTGCATCAATTTGCAGTCTCACCAGCAATGTATGAGTGTGCCCTTTTCCCCACATCGTCGCCAACATTTACTGTTGCTTGTATTCTTGATAACGTGTTGGTAAATGTGGAGCCTAGTGTTGTCCTCCACTCTGCTCAGGAGTGATCCTGGGCCTAGACTCTCACACAGGTCAGTGGGGGCAGTCCTAGGCCTGGACCTGGGCTCTGGTGTGGGTTTCAGGTTGCAGGGTAGTCCTGGGCCTGACCTAGGCCTGGGCTCCTGCCTTAAATGGCTTTTTGAACACATTCAGAAGAGTGTTGTCTCAGACAATGGATGTGGCAGCAACACTGTAATGCATGTTGTGAAATATTAAAACACATATGTTTAAAAGAAAAGTAAAATCTCTGCACATCTGAAACCTCACATACCACCTGCTTTCTTTGACTACTGTAAGCTAAACAGAGAACAGAGCTGATGGACAGCAACTTTAAATTCCTGTGACTATAATATTCTGATAAACTCAGGGAAGGAAAGCCACCATGAAGCCGTGCCCTTGCCTTGGAGAAGGCATGGAGAAGGCCACTTCAGCCTCAGCAGGTGCACTAGGGGTAACCCAGAACAGGTGACAACCAGAGGCTCGACATGCCCCCAGTCTAGCTGTCCCTGCTGTCTGCAGCCATTTGGGCCCCTCTACAGCCTCATGGAGCAGAGCCAGTTATCCACTCTGAGCCCTGCCCAGATTCCTGACAATCACAATCATGAGCATGATAAAATTGTTGTTGTTTTATGCCAGTGAGTTTGGGAGTGGATGCGGACTTCAGATTGAAATGGAAATTTTTACTAAGAAAGTAACCAATTATTTGCTATTGAATTTTACCAATTTCCTTGCATCAGCTAAGGAAGTGATTAGATTATATTGTTCCTTAGTTTTATAATATTTTTAATTATATGAAAATATTTTCTAATATTGAAAGTTCTTTGCATTTATAGGACCTTAGTAATTTAGAGTATTTCTGGATTGTATTTGTTAATATCTAATTTATGATTTTTGCATTGATATTAAGGATGAATCTTTTCCATTTCTAGTACAAAGCAATTTTTCTCTCTGATTGCCTCAGTTCTAGCTGAATCTAGTTTCAGAGTCTCCTTTCCAACCATGGTATTTTTCTGGATATATTCACCTGCTCTAGAAGAAATCTGGTACTATCTTTTAAAAAAATAAGCTTTCCACCATTACCACCTTTCCCTTATCACTACCTTCTCCCAGGTAAGCATGACATTGAACAAAATACTTTAGCACGATAAGTGTTGTTAAGGGGAATGCTAGGGTACTTGGGAGTGTATAAATGATCCACTAAACTAATGGTGGGAGTAATTGGAAAAGATTTCTAAGAAGGAGTAACAATGAGCTGAAATTGAAGACTGAGTAGAAGTTGGGAAAAGGAATTAAAAGTATTTCCAGGAAGAAGAAACAGAATATACCAAGTGATGGCAGGGACCTCACAGGTAACCAAAGGAAGTCCAGGATGACTGGATCCTAAAGGAAGTCAAGGATGACTAGCTCCCAAATCTGACTTCTGTACAAGTCAGATTGTATAGAAATGAGGTTGCAGATTTAGGCAGATGATTTGTACGTGGACTTATTTTTATGTTTAGATCCTGAAAATTTCTTATGAAAAATGGAAATTTGTTCCAGGGTTGGACTGCGGTATGTCATGATCAGAGATGTGTTATGTGAATTATGGATTCAAAAGCCTTCTCCTTCATTGTGTTTTACATGAGCTGAATTCTGTTTGCTTTATTGGGGTCCTCTGTTTCCTCTGCCTCTCCATCCACTTCACCCTTTTAGTGCATGCAAACAGAGTAGTTGTGGTCAAACTGAGCTGAGGAGGAGCCCTGGCTTGAACCATTGAGGTGAGCTCACTGGGTTCTCACCCACTCTCTTTATTCTGCTCAAAACCTTGTTGGGACCCCATTTTCTCTCCAACCACTCTGCATGAAAGTTTCTTTCATTTTTATTTCTTAATTCTCTCTGAGTTCAACTACATCTTGAGAAGAACTTGGTTTGGGGTGTTTTGCCAAGTGTGAAAAATAACTGTTTCTAATTTAGTATGAAAAGGGAAACCACGAGATCCAGGGTTTTTACCGAGGCAAGATCTGTCCTTAGGGAGGGCAGAGAACTGTCTTAATCAATATGATCTGAAGATGCTGAAATTCCTCTCTGATAAAACATGTGCTTGCTGCCCACTCGCCCTGAGCTACCAGTCCTCTCTTATGAGTAAACATTTTCCACCAAGACAGTGGTCAGGCAGAGGAAACAAACACATAGAAGGGGTCAAAGGAACTGAAAAAGACCAAAGGATCTGGGATGGAGAGTTAACTATTCAAGTCCTTAAATACTGGGTGTCCTCTGGGAGGCTCTCTGGTGTAGTCTGCAGCCTATTTCTCTTGAATGAGCAGCATTCTGTAAAAGATATGAGCTCTGAAGTCCTAACACTGCAGATCTTTCTCCTCTCCCAAGCCCTCTTCCTCTTCCACATGCCTACAGGCTCCTCTCACCCCTGCCTGCCCCTGTGGTTCCTTCCCAGCCCCCCAGCCTTCCTCTTCCCACCTTCTCCCCATTTCCCCTCAGTTGCCTCACGCCTGCAGTTTTTGACTCCTCACCACACTAGTGACCAAAGACTTGACCACTCAAAGTCCAGCGTCCCATAACCCTGCTCAGCATGGACACTGGTGTGACTGAGGTGGATTAAATGTCACTCTCACCATTCGATCACTTATGTATGGAAAGGAAGTTGGCAGTATCTTCAGAAAGAGAAGAGAATCAGTTAAGAAGATGCATGGGGAGAGTGGTGCACATAGCAACGTCTCAGAAGGGAATTGTCCGAAGAATGGTCACTTTGGCTGGACCCACCAATGCCATCTTAAAAGCCTTTGCTATGATTATTGACAAACTGGTAGAGGACATCAGCAGCTCTACGACCAACAGCACAGTTGCCAGTAGACCCCCAGTTACTCTGAGGCGGGCGGTCCCTGTTAGTCAGGTGGCTCTCTACTCAGGTGGCTTTCTCATTGGAAAAGGTGGTTGCAAGACCAAGGAAATACGAGGAAGTCGGGGGCCTCAAGTCCAGGTGGCAGGGGTATGCCTCCCAAGTCAACTAAGTGGGTCATCATTATCGCTGGCCTTCCACAGTCCATCACTGAGTGTGTTAAAAAGGTCTGTGCGGTCACGTTGGAGTCCCCCCGAAGGGCGTGACCATCCCGTACCTGCCCAAGCAGTCAAGTTCTCTAGTCATCTTTGCAGGTGGTCAGGACAGGTACAGCACAGGCAGTGACACTGTGAGCTTTCCCCACACCACCCTGTCCGTGTGCCCCAGCCTTGACCTGGAGGGCCACCTCTAGAGGCCTACACCATTCAAGGACAGTGTGCCATTTTATAGCCACACTTGACCAAGCTGCACCAGTCCGCAGTGCAACAGTCTCACTTCCCTGTGACGCATGGCAACACCTTTCAAGTGGCATTGAATCCAGCTCTCCAGAGGTAAAAGCTGTCAGGCAGGTTTGGATGCATCTGCTCAGACTACTACGAATTCACCATTCCAACCCGATTGGCTGCGTAATCAGGCATAAAGGTGCCAAAATCAATGAAATCCGTGGGATGTCTGGGGTGCAGATCGAAACTGCCAGCCCAGTGGAAGGATCTACTGATAGGCAGGTTACCATCACTGGTTCTCCTGCCAGCACTAGTTTGGCTCAGTATCTAATCAACGCCAGGCTTTCCTTGGAGACCGCGGTGTGGGGAGCAGCTAGAGCAATGCAGAGCCATCCCTAATCCCTCTCTGCTGTCCACCACCACCCCTGATCCATCTGTGTAGTTTCTGAACAGTCAACAATTCCAGGTTTTAAATAGTTCCTATATTTAATCATCTACTCATGATTTTTTAATGAAAGTGTTCTAATTCCTTTCTTTGTTTGGCTGTTAAGGCTGAGATCCATATTTAGTTTTATAAGCTTCTCTTCATTTTTTATGGCTCATGAATTTTTCTGTTTGTTGTGGAATTGTTAAAGTGGACTATTCATTCATTTCAGTTTAGTTCTGTAATGTCAGGAATTTCTTAAAAAAATTAAAAGAATGAACTAGAACTTTTTCTTTGTGAATAAAAACTGGATGCCACAGTGATTCATGTGGGTTTGATTCCTGTTGTCTTCCTGTTACTTTTGTACCTTTTATCCCTTATGGGATCCTGATTGGATTTTGAATGAAAGTCTATTGTGATTAAGATATTTTCTTTGGTTTCACCACTCCCATGTTTTTGATTGGCCCTCTGTCTTTATTCCTAAAACTCCATACCTGGTTGCTCTTTGTGAAACCTGTGCCAGATGGAGGATTAGACTCTCCTGGGACTGAATTGTGGCATAGATGTGTGCTCCCATGGTTGGAGGGTGCACACATGCATGCACGTGGAAGCAGCTGCACCTGTGTCTGATTGGGATTCACCTTCTTGGGCACATCTGTCCCCTGGTTCAAGCTTACAGAGTTTAAACTAAAATTTCAGTCTCTTGTTTTAGTAAAAACAAGTTTTATCCCCAGTGCTTTTCACACTTTAACATGCCAGGAGGGTTTATTGGAAAACAGATTGGTGGACTGTATTCCCAGAGTTTCTGTCAGTAGGTTTGGGACAGAGCTGGAACTTTTTACTAAGTTCTTAGTTCATGCTGGCTGCTGATAAACAGCCCATGCTTTGGGACAAATGGTGTACTGCACAGCCCCTCTGCCAAGTAGCTAATATTACTACTCCCTGTGCCTCTGGGGATTACTAAAATGAAAAGGCCATTTCTGTGAAGTTCAAGTAGAATGGAAATTCTCTGAGGTGACTGTCATGTAGCAGAGGACACTGTCAAGAGGTTAAAGAAGAAACCAGTCTGGTTTCTTATCTGCAGTTGTCTTCATGTGTTTCTGAGAAGGACAAAACCAACACACAAGAAATGAGACCAAGAGGCATCATCAGGAAGGGGGGCTAAACCAATGACCCCACATCGCTGTGGAGGTTTCCATGGAGCTGTTTTCACTCAAGGGTGTCAACACTTGCATATGTGAAGACCTTGGGGACAGATGACTGGAAGGAGCTGACAACTGGAAGGAAAACACATGAATGATGGCTGGAGGTAGCAGTAGGCACTGCATAGAAGGAAAACAGTACCAGGCCAACTTCACAGACCAGCCACGAGACAAATAGGAGCTACCTCATCCCAGTGGGTGAAACTGAAGGAGAAAACTGGGATGAGAGGAAAGTTCCTGTCTATCTATAGTAAATCTCCCTTTTCTTTTCCCCCAAACCCTGCATTTTATCTTCCCACTACTCCCCTGTTCATCTCTCTCCTGCTTCAGCTCCTCTCTCTTGTTCCTCTCTTTCTTGTCTGATGTTTGATTAACAGTCCTGATTCCAGCTCCTTACCCTACTACATCAGGGAATCTGAAATATCCAACCTCGCTGGAACACCCTGCACCCAGAACTGATAGGTCCTGAAGGTCACAAATTAGAACAGAGAAGTGGCTTTCTTGAAAGGCCATTTGGGATCCTGCCCAGCTCCTCCTTAGAGACTGATAACCCCTCATTCAAGGAACACGCACATGAACACACTCTCAGGCACGTACATGCACACACACATACTCACACACACAGACACAGCACGGTGGCCAGACCCAAGCTTATTCCCAGCTTCTCCTAGTTACAGATCTTGTTCTTACTGAGTTTAGCACCTCTACAAGGATTTTGCTTTAGGAGTTCATTTAATCTGGAGAATAGCAATGATTTTGTTTTCTGAGTGATGGAGAAAATTACAGGTGTAGGCGGAGGTGGGGGAAAGGCCCCTTTGCATGTAAGCATGACTCACTGGCCTTGAGACATTTCCACTCTGTGACAGGAATTTGAACTTCTACCAAGAGGAAAAATACTGATGTTTATGGAGGGTTTCAACTCCAAAAGTCCTCATTCTACTGCATTAATGCAGGCGGGGACTTTCCCTTAACATCAGCCTCTTCTCCCTTTCTTACTAATGCATTAGCTCTTATCAACTCTGAGTGTGTAGTTATGACTGGGTCTGCGCCATTGGGACCCATCCATTAGCACAGTGGCTGTTTTTCCACTGTGGGGCCATCAGCTCTGACTTCCTCGCCAGCACCCCTGCATGCTGTTTGCCTTCAGTGCAGAGCAGAGTGGAAAGGACAGCCTGACGGCCAGCAGACACAGGTCGTGGGCTTGATTCTGCCCTCATATTGTGTCCTTGGGCAAGGCAGGTACAGCCTCTGAGCTTCACCTGTCTTATGGTTAAAGTGAGGATTCGGGTATTCGAGCTAAGGTCTCTTCCTCTTTCAACATCTGAAGTCCTCCAGTATTTCTGGCCATCCTAAAGGAGCAGGAAAGTCTTGCTCACTCGTGACCCAGCTGGCCCACCAACCCATCGCCCAATTCTCAGAGAGCTCGTGTAACACCTAGAGTTCCATGGGTCTGTTCTCAAGGACTAGTGGTTCCAGTGGAGACCAGGCTAGTGATCAGTCCAGGGCAGGGATGAGAGCAACACTGTCGGGACAGCAGTGTTAGAAACAGCCTGTAGTCTTGGGGTCTTGACCCCAGAGGTCATCACAGAAGTGCTGATGTGGAGACAAGGCAGGTCATTAAGTCAGCTTTGTCTCCCCTTAGCATAAAATACCCAAGGAGGAGAGTATTGCTGGAAGGCATGGGCGCTCAGCCCCTTCCTCCTGGTGTGCCAAACCACAAACCACACCATGTCCTCTCGCATCCCCTGGCTTCCTGCCTAGGCCTCTGTGTGGTGGAGTGAGCAGAGGTGGGCCAGGATGAGAAGCCCTGGAGCAGCTGCGGCCCCTCAGGTTTCCTCCTGAGGCTGCACGAGGCTGTTGCCATTTTTTCTCTTATAATATCACATCTTCTCTTTACACCTTTGTTACACGTTATGTGGGTTTTTCATGGGCCGCTCAACATGTCCCAGGAAGTCTGTGGTCTACAGGTGACGATAGCCCATTTCCCACAACCGTCTCAACAACAAAAACAGAACTTGTTTCTTGTCAACCTACCTGTATGTGAGGCCACACTTTCTGTCATCTGAGAACTGGCTTTCTTGAAAGGCCACTTGGGATCCTGCCCAGCTGCTCCTTAGAGGCTGATCAACCCTCATTCAAGGAACACACACAGGCACCACGCCCTCGGGCACGTACATGCACACACACTCACACACGCAGACACAGCATGGTGGCGTCTCTGCCAGGCCATTGCCTGCCTTACCTCCTTCATCTGTAGCCTAGCCGGTCACAGAAGACTATGGCACCCCACAGGACAGAGTTAAAGTGGGGCCCACTGTCCCCACCTCTGTTCATGGGATGGTGCTCAGGATGGGTCAAGGGAGGCAGGTTTGGACAAAGAGGGAGCTCACAGTGGAGAGACAGCTCATCAAGCCAGGGTCAGGCCACGCTGACCCCACCTCAGGCTGGTGCTGGCCCAAGGTGCAGCAAGGGTCTTCTGTCTACAAAACTCCAGAGGGGCCTCGCTCAGAAGAGAGCAGCAGGAGCATCCTGACTCCCTCAGGAGCAAGCAAAATGACCACACAGTTGCAGCAAGTTCTTCTGCCTCTTCCTGGCCCCTCAGGAACTGGACAGCTGAGTCCTGAGAGCCTAAACTGCTCTTTTTCATTTCTTAGGCTTACTGTTTATTTTGAAGCAATTCCAACTTGAAATTCATAAGAAAATTATTTCAAAATTGGGGACATCCACAACAATTGTAAATATAAAGACAGAGGCATGCCCTTGTTTTCTTTAGGTCTTATTTCTTCACAGTTAAGTGGGGGTTGGGGAGAGCAGGGTCAGCGTAGCAAGTGAACTGTGAACTGTTAGCTCCTCTGCTTGCTCAAACAGGACCATGTGAAGAGTGAGGCAGAAGCTCTTAAAACACAGAGACGATGAAACCAGACATCAATGACAAGGGATTCACCCAAATATCTGGAAGGCAGAGAGAGGTGAGGATGCACGGGGCAGAACCTCCACATCAACCTGAGCCCGGAGAGGCTGGGGCTGAGGTGGCTGCAAGGGAGGGTTGTGGGGGCTGGCACCCGAAAGTGGATTCCATGACCCTCTCCCTCCTTCACGTCAGGACCCCACACTTCTCAGCACCTCCACAGGTAGACATGAGAGGGCTCTACTCTGAAGGTGAGAACTCCTCTGGAAACCGCGTGCATTCTGATAGTCGTAAGATTTGTCCTGAGCGTATGATGGTCCCCTAAAGATGACCACATCGTAATCCTGGCACCTGTGGCCATGTTTCATGGCATGGCATGGGGGAGTTAAGGGTTGGACTGATCAGCTGACCTGGAGGTGCGGAGGTGGTGCTGGATCGTGAAGAGGGACCAGTGCAATCACAGAGTCCTTAAAGATGGAAGCTTCCTACTCCACATAGGAGAGGGTACTCTCACCAGCTGTGCCCAGGAGTGCACTTGGAGATTGAAGTTTGAAATGCACCAGAGCTCCATTTAGTTTTAGAAAGCAACAGAGATGTGGGGATGAGAAAGAGTCCTCCATATTTTATTAGGGATTCGGTTTCGTCCGAAATGGAAGCATAAGTGGATATTTAAAATATCTGTCACTAAGTTGCTCATACTTAGAGTAATATTGCTTTCACCAGTTGAATTTTATGATACCAACAGTTTTAAAGCAAGAGATTCCAGTTATTCTTAAAATAAAAATGTTGATCACACATGGAAGACCACACGAAGAACCGCAAAAGAATTCAAGCGACACATTCAGTAAGGAAATAACAGTACATTAGGCTTCTGGGGTGCATGTGAAGAAGTGGAGGGCAGGGTTCTGGGAGCTGGGAGGGCAGGGTGTGCTGCCTGATGCTGCAGGGACAATGGATGTGGCATGTCAGGGAACCGGGCTAGGACTTCTCTGAGCGGCTCTGCAGGTTGCAGCCCCTCGTGGACACTGGTGGGAGTGAAGCCCAATGTCAGGGCAGCCTGCATTTCACAAGCTAGAGCAGCCGGCCAGCACAGAATACAAGGAAATGGGGATCCTTGGGACCTGAGGGGCTTTCTAGGAACCACGCACCACGCGGTTGTTGCAGAGGTACGTAGATGGACGTACAAAGGAACCAGGGAGACTTCAGAGAATACACTTGATTCTGGTCTGAATTGTTTCCCTCACTGGGTTGTAAAACTAACCCCTTCCAACAAAAATTGCACTTGAAACTCCTATTTATTCTAAGGAAATGCCACTGGGACCAGAAAGTGGAATTCATAGATGCCCACAGAGGTCCTCGGTGTCGGGTACCCAGGTGGGCTGCGGTGCTCTGGTTTCCCCATTAGGCATCTCAATGTTGAACTTCTGGTCCACAGTTCAAGGCTGGCAGGAGGGCAAGGCCTCCTGTGCACTCTCTTCTAGAACACTCCTTTCTCCCCTCAGGCCAGGCCGCCCATCGCCTCACTTAGCATCTCAGCACATACTTCCCAGCGTGCTAAGCCGGGGGCTGTCTGGAGTCAGAATCCATAAAACTCTTAGGGAGCGATTCCTGAGGGATAGAAAGGAAAGCACAACCCGATTCCTAGAGGAGATGCTTTTGGGGTGGAGGCAGCCAATTAAAAAATGTGGTCCTCAAATCCCGAATGAAAGTCTCTCTTTTGTCCTAATATGATAGATGGCCTACTGTTAGCCTGCAGTGGGAATGGTAAGGTTAATAAGGAGGGTGCCATAAGGCAGGACACTACATTAGCCTTCATTGCTTACTTAAAATCAGCGAAATTTATAGCTAAAAGCATCAAGCTTTATGAGGCCCCTGTTCAAACACCTCCTGTTGGTTCCCACCGGCCGTTTCTAGGCGCCCCATCTGGATTTCCTGTTGTGGTGAGGAAGTCAGCATCCCGCACCCTGAGCAGGATGTGTTTCCTGCTTTGCATTTCATCGGGTAGCAGATTTGTTCAGCTAAGCACCTTCTCCTTGCAGCTCTTGAGTTTGTTCACTGCTGTCTGATTATTTCCCACGTGCCTTCGCCTTCTTTGCCTCACTCCCTGGGATGCTCCAACTTATCCATACTTTCCAAAGACTAGTCCCTGGAGTGGCTCCGTGTTTTCACATGGCCTGGTAACATGGAGAGAGTTGGGAGTGTTATTTCCATAAAATAATAACTTTTTTTTTGCGTGACGGGTTCCTATTGAGTTTTAGCTTAACCAAACATGCCAGGTCATTTTCTGCTGAAGTCCCCTTCTTTCGAGTTCTTCCAGTCTACTTCTCTAACAGTTAACTCTGGGAAACACTATCACTAAAGAACTTTCAAAATAATCATCCATATGGCGTTAGTTCAGTGTTTAAGCTAGTCTAAGTTATTTTATCTCTTGGTTTTAGTGTGTCTCATTGCAAATGTTAAGAATTTTTTCTGGATAATTAAGGAGAACATATCAAATCCATAACTAATGGCATGATTTTAATAGATATTTTGATACTGTCTCCCAATATTTTTAAAAGAAACTTTTAGATCTGTTTGGAACATGTCATGGTGATGTTGGAAGAACAATTAAACAATAGAGATACAATTCTCAAAAATGTAAATTGTACACACAGAGAAGCTGAAGATGATAGAGATGATGACATTGCTGACATTCACTACAGCCGCGGCATCTGCAAGGTGGTTCTTTGTGGATTCCAAACCCCAGAGAAGCAATCACATTTGGATATTAACATAATACACATATTTTTAGGAAAAAGTCCTTTTCAGGGACTAGCACATTGTAGAATCTCCCCTGGCTTTGTACTGAGAATGTCCACCTTTCTCCTGTGTGCAGGAACAGCCCCTGGTAGAACTGTCTGGAACATCCAGCTATCTTTTCCATGCTTTTCTTCCTGATCCACTAAGGCCCAGAGTGCACAAGCTCCTTTTTTTCTTTTTCTTTTTTTTTAATATTTTTAAATTTTTTTGATTTGTTCTAATTAGTTATACATCATAGCAGAATGCATTCTGATTCAGTACACAAATGGAGCACTTTTCATTTCTCTGGTTATACATGATATAGAGTCTCAACACATGTGCAGTCATACATGTACCTAGGGTAATGATGTTTATCTCATTCCACCATCTTTCCTGCCCCCATGTTCCCTCCTGCCCCCATGCCTCCCTCCCCTTTGCCCAAAGTTCCTCCATTCTCCCCATGCACCGCCCCCCCCCCACGCATTGTGGATCAGCATCCACTTATCAGAGAGAATATTTGGCCTTTGGCTTTTTGGGATTGGCTTACTTTGCTTAGCATGATATTCTCCAGCTGAATCCATTTACCTGAAAATTTCATAATTTTATTCTCTTTTAATGCTGAATAATATTCCATTGTATATATATACCACAGTTTCTTTATCCATTCATCTATTGAAGGGCATCTAGGTTGGTTCCATAGTTTAGCTATTGTAAATTGAGCTGCTATAAACATTGATGTGGCTGTGTCATTATAGTAAGCTGATTTTAAGTCCTCTGGAGTTACACTGAGGAGTGGGATAGTTGGGTCAAATGGTGGTTCCATTCCAAGTTTTCTAAGGAATCTCCATCCTGCTTTCCAGAGTGGCTGCACCAATTTGCAGTCCTACCAGCAATGTATGAGTGTGCCTTTTCCTCCACACTCTTGCCAACACTTGTTATTGCTTGTATTCTTGATAACTGCCATTCTGACTGGCGTGAAACGAAATCTTAGAGTAGTTTTGATTTGCATTTCTCTTAATTACTAGAGATGTTGAATATTTTTTCATATATTTGTTGATTGATTGTATATCTTCTGAGAAGTGTCTGTTCAGCTTCATAGCCCATTTATTGATTGGGTTGGTTTTTGGGTTTTTTTTTGGGTGTTAACTTTCTTTATATATCCTGGAGATCAGTGCTCTGATGTGTGTGTAGTAAACATGTTCTCCCACTCTGTGGGTACTCTCTTCATGTTATTGATTGTTTCCTTTGCTGAGAAGAAGCTTTTTAGTTTGAATCCATTCCACTTATTAATTCTTGCTTTTATTTCTTGCACTTTAGGAGTCTGGTTAAGGAAGTTGGAGCCTAATCCAACATGATGAAGATTTGGGCCTACTTTTTCTTCTATAGATGCAGGGTCTCTGGTCTAATTCCTAGGTCTTTCATCTATTTTGAGTTGAGTTTTTTGCATGATGAAAGATAGTGGTTTAGTTTCATTTTGCTGCATATGGATTTCCAGTTTTCCCAGCACCATTTATTGAAGGGGCTATCTTTTCTCTAATGCATGCTTTTGGCTCCTATGTCTAGTATGAGATAACTGAATTTGAGTGGGTTTGTCTCTGTGTCTTCTATTCTGTACTGCTGACATGTCTATTTTGGTGCCAATGCTGTGCTGTTTTTGTTACTATAGCTTTGTAGTATAGTTTAAGATCTGGTATTGTGATGCCTCCTGCTTCACTTGTCTTGCTAAAGATTGCTTTGGCTATTCTGGGTCTCTTATTTTTCCAAATTAATTTCATGGTTGCTTTTTCTATTTCTATGAGGAATGTTATTGACATTTTAATTGGAATTACATTAAATCTGTGTAACACTTTGGATAGTATGGCCATTTTAACAGTATTAATTCTTCCTATCCAATAACATGGGAGACCTTTCCATCTTCTAAGGTCTTCTTCAGTTTCTTTCTTTAGTGTTCTGTAGTTTTCATTGTAGAGGTCTTTTACCTCTTTTGTTAGATTGATTCCCAAGTATTTTAACAAGCTCCCTTTCCTCATCCTTGGCTCCCCAAGGGGAAGGTGTGGGAAACAGGGCTGGGGTCTGCTCACTCACCTGAGGTAGCTTGTCTGTGAGCAGGCAGGTGATGTGGGAAGGAGGAGGAGCTTGGCCTGCCCTGAGGAAAGTGAAGGTGAGCATCCTGGGGGATGGCCATGAGCACAAGGGACTCAGGTGAGTGTTCCAAGGATGGGTGTGAGCAGACAGCCTGTGAGAACTGGGGTGGATGCAGTGTGGCAGCCAGAAGAGGAGAGTCCATGCTCGGGACCAGCGCTCCTCCCTGGACGCTCTTGCCCTCTGTCAGTGAGCTCACGTCTCCTGAAGGAAGCTGAGGACCCCGTGCCAAGCATAGAAACAACCTCATCAGCACGTTGCTCCCTCTGCAGTCAGCATAAAACCTGGTCTTTGTTCTCACAGACAGGCTGGGTCTGTCCTCCATCCCTTCCGGTCCTACCCTATTTTCTTTCCTTCCGCTCTTCAAGGTGCAGGCCTGTGTGCGGCTCTGGCAGTGGTGTTGACGAGACATGATCGCCACCTGGTTGGAAGGGCGAGACTTACCCGATGGCCTAAACAAGGCTGGAGTGCGTGAGGAATGGCCTTAGGGCCTGCAATGTAGGGCCGGAAGTCAGGGCCAAGGGTGGTGGGAGGTGTGGGCCCCTGTTAGAGTAGAGGAGGGAGCTTGGGAGGGGTGGCAGGTCTCGAGGTGGGAGGTATTGGGTTTCTTTGGGAAGCTGACTTCAACCACCCTCCTTCTGTCCTTTACCTCCTCCCTACCCTACCCTGTCCTTACCAGGAAAGGCTGGAGAGAGGAGCCACATGTGAGGTCAAAGTCGGTGACCTTTGTAAATGAACCAGTGCCCCAGCCCATTCTGTGCCTCCCATAAGCTGTAAATCGGGTTCACTCTGCTTTTCCCTGGTGTTGATGTCCACCAACTACCTTTCCTTTATCTACTTATTTATGTAAACCACTCACTGAAATGTTAGCCAGGGGGAGGTAATCTGTGTTTCATTTGAAATCAGATCAGGTAAGTCTGTAATTCTCATAATGAATAAAATTACAGAATTGTCAGCATCACAGAAAACAATGGCATTCTTCTTCCCGTCCATAGAAGTAACTCTCTGCTGTACCCCAAATTGTATGCTTTATATATTGCATTCCATGAACTTTTTCTACAGCTCTAGTCTTATTATAAACATTTCTAATGTTTTAGGAAAGACGGGAGAGTCTGCATCTATCTCAATAAACCATTGCTTTATTTACCAGCTTTATGTCAGTTGTTGCTGTCACTCACTCTAACACCCTTGTCCCTTCTCAACGTCTGGGCAACTCTTCTGTGGCATGGCTCTGGGAGTAACAAGCCCCCAAGGAAAGCCAGTCTCTCTATCTTATGGCAACAATTTATCTGTTTACACTAACCACCAAATTGGGGCACTACAGAAAAACAAAATTCCATGTCAGAGCAAAGTGCGATCCTTGAAAATAATTTTTTTTTTTGGTACCAGGGATTGAACTCAGGGGTACTCGACCACTGAGCCACATCCCCAGCTCTATTTTGTGTTTTATGTAGAGACAGGGTCTCACTGAGTTGCTTAGCACCTCGCCATTGCTGAGGCTGGCTTTGAACTCACAATTCCCCAGTCTCAGCCTCCCTAAGTGCTGGGATTACAGGCTTGCGCCACCACGCCCGGCTTGAAAATAAAAATTTTTGACACAGATGTCCATAGGCCTGGCATCAAAAAGGTCCTGCACAAATGCTGAAGGGCACCCCTTAATGCGACGGATTTGAGGGCCACTGATGCCTGTGGCTGGCCCTGGGTTAAGGGTGGCAGTGGGTCAGATCTGCAGCCCATGGGGTGGAGCCCTGGGCAGAAGTGGAGGATGCACCAGCTGACCTCCTGCAGGTAGTGTCTAGGCTCCAGCCCTGGGGTGTTGGCAACCAAAGCTCTCTCCCCTTGCATCACCTGGGATGTTTCTGACAGGTCTTGGTAACAGCATAGACAACAATTCTAGAAACAAGTTTATTTTCCCCAAGGATAGTGCTCGACATGGCCCTTCACCCACTTCCAGTGTTCCAGACCAGAAATGATCCTCAGAGAGTGGTCCACACATTTGGCCACGTCCACATCAGGAAGCTGTAGAATTTGGGCACCTTGACTGTTTAAAATGGGAGAAAGAAAGAAATCGATTCTGACCACCTGGACACCATTCCAATCCTTCTGTTTTCGTTTCTTTCTGACCTGCAGGTAACAGCCGCCTAAATCTGAGGACATCCCCGCATTGCCTCCTGCTCATGATTCTAATTTTCATCACACGTCCTGCTCAGTTTTCTGTGATGAGAACAGTATCCACAATGTCAAATCTGGAATTTTATCTTCTTTTCCTTTTGTGTGATACATATTTTCTTCCAGAATAGATCCAACCTTGTTTTCAAGATATCAAATCAGAGGAATCCTGGTGGAAGCACTTACCATTCTATCTTTTCTATTAAAAGGCATTGAGGATCTGGACGTAGAGTCTGTGGCTACAGTGGAGGAGGAGGAGTTAAAGGATATGTTTTTGTACACAGTCAACACAATATAGGGACTCTCAACATGGAAGGTAAAGAACATTTTGTGGGAGATGTGAAAACCCTCTTTAAATTTTCATACGCTATTTAGAGCAGAGATTTATTTTCTCAAGCTATACAGAAAAAAGGAAGATAAGTTTGATATTATTATTTTAAAAATACTCTAAATTTAGGGACAATAGCAGATTCATTATGATCTTTAGTTGCCTAGAGTGTTTGAAATGAGTTTGGTGGCTTAGTACTTTACTGGATAGTCCTGCACTGGGGAGAAAATAAGCTAATTTCAAAATTTCAAATTACATGTGTGTCCTATAGATACAATGAGAGAAAAATGCTTCCTGTGCCTGGAGGGAGGGGACAAGGTGACAATCACAAGGACAGAAGCCAGACTCCTTCCAATGGACTTTTGTAGATTTTAGAATGATACAAGTGTCATATATGATTCCATGAAAAACTATATTGACATGAATTCCCCAAAATAAAAAACAAAAAGAAATGTGTCCATAACTGAGTACCCATGTGTATTTAAAACACACTCATTTCACTAAACATCCCTAGCAAAGTATCCAGAGACCAAAAAGAACTAAAACATTGTCATAATGTTAACAATGATGTTGGGATTGTTATCCTCAAAGCATCCTGCGGTGTCTGTGTTGGATACCCACACACAAACATTTACACACACACACACACACACACACACACACACACTCTGAAAAGGCTGAGAGACGATGCCACACCCAGCTGCAGCCACCCACTCTTGTGCTCAGTCTTGGTCTTCAGTACTGTTTCTCTCCAGAGGAGACCAAGGGCTCCTGGGGAAAGGACTAATTCAAAGATTGTAGGAAAAGGCCTACAACGACCTGTTGAAGAGCACCTAGGTTGGTTCCATAGCTTAGCTATTGGGATTGAGCTTCTATAAACATCGATGTGGCCACATCACTGTAATATGCTGATTTTGAGTCCTTTGGGTATATGCCAAGGATAACTGGGTCAAATGGTGATTCCATTCCAAATTTTCTAAGGAATCTTCATACTACTTTCCAGAGTGGTTGCACTAATTTGCAGTCCCACCAGCAATGTGTGAGTGCAGCTTTCCTTTACATTCTCACCGACATTTATTATTACTGATATTCTTGGTAATTGCCATTCTGACTGGAGTGAGATGGAATCTCTGTGTAGTTTTAACTTGCATTTCTCTAATTGCACTAATTGGTAGTGATGTTGAACATTTTTTCTTTTATTTGTTGACCATTCCTATTTCTTCTGTGAAGTATCTGTTCAGTTTCTTTGCCCATTTATTGATTGGGTTATTGTTGTTGCTATTGTTATTATTATTATTTTGGTGTTACTTTTTTTTGAGTTCTTAATATATCTATCTGAGCTGTATGTGGCAAACATTTTCTCCCATTCTATAGGCTCTCTGATCATGTTCTTGATTGTTTTCTTTACTGTAAAGAAGTTTTTTAGTTTGATACCATTTATTGACTCTTAATTTTACTTCTTACACTTTAGGAGTCCTGTTGAATTCAGTTTGTAAGCTGACATGGAATTGGGCTTCCAGTTTTCCCAGCACCATTTGTTGAAGAGGCTATCTTTTCTCCAAAGTATGTCTATGGTGGCTTTGTCTAGTATGAGATAACTGTATTTGTGTGAGTTTGTCTCTGTGTCTTCTATTCTTTTCTATTCTGTCTCCATTCTTCTGTTCCATTGGTTTTCATGTCTGTTTTGGTGCCAATACCATGCTGTTTTTGTTACTGTATCTCTGTAGTATAATTTAAGGTCTGGTATTGTGATGCCTCCTGCTTCACTTTCTCACTGAGGATTGCTTTGGCTATTGTGAGCCTCTCATTTTTCCAAATGAATTTCATGACTGCTTTTCTATTTCTATAAAGAATGTCACTGGGACTTGCATTAAATCTGTATAATGCTTTTGGTAGTATGACCATTTTGACAATATTAATTCTGCCTATCCAAGAACATGGGAGATCTCTCCATCTTCTAATGTCTTCTTCCATTTCTTTCTTTAGTCTTCTGTAGTTTTCATTGGAGAGGTCTTTCACCTCTTTTGTTAGATTGATTCTTAAGCATTTTTTGAGGCTGTTGTGAATAGGCTAGCTTTCCTAACTTCTCTTTCAGCTCATTCATCATTGGTATATAGGAACATGATGATTTATGAGTGTTAACTTTATATTCTACTAATTTCCTGAGTTCATTTATGAGGTCTAGAAGTTTTCTGGTAGAGTGTTTTGGGTCTTCTAAATAAAGAGTCATGTCATTGGCACATAGAGATAGTTTGAGTTCTTCTTTTCCTCTTCATATCCCTTTAATTTCTTTCGTCTGCCTAATTGCTCTGGCTAGAGTTTCAAGGACTATATTGAGTAGGAGTGGTGAAAGAGGGCATCCCTGTCTTTTTCCAAATTTTAGAGGGAATGCTTTCAATTTTTCTCTATTTAGAATGATGTAGGCCTTGAATTTAGCATATATAGCTTTTAAAATGTTGTAGTATGATCCTACTATCCCTTGTTTTTATAGTGTTTTGAACATGAATGAATGCTGTACTTTGTAAATTGTTTTTTCTGCATCTATGGAGATAATCATGTGATTCTTATCTTTAAGCCTATTGATGTGGTGAATTACAGTTATTGATTTCTATATGATGAACCAACCTTGCATTCCTGGGATGAAGCCCAATTGGTCTTGGTGCACTATCTTTTTAAATATGTTTTTGTATGTGATTTTCCAGCATTTTATTAAGAATTTTTGCATCTTTGTTCATCAGGATATTGATGTGAAGTTTTCTTTCTTTGATTTGTCTTTGTCTGGTTTTGGTATCAGGGTGATACTAACTTCACATAATGAGTTTGGAAGGATTCTGGAGGAAGGTCTTTGGAAGGTAATTAGGATTGGTTGAGGTCATGAGGGTGGGCCCCCACCAGGGTATTAGTGACCTACTTTGGGGACCATATAAGATCCAAATTATAACAGTGTTTGAGTAGAATCTATTACATCATGGATATTTGTTAACTTTTATGAGTGTGTTTGTTGGGCATGAATGACTTGGGCTTTCTGATGAATTCTGAAGCTATTGAGGGAGTCTACTCCCCACCCCATATTGGCACATATGATCATTGCTATTGTATTAATAATGAATTATTTTTTATCTCTGGTCAAGAAGTCTGATGTCTTCTACCAGAATCCATGAAACTGCCAGTAGGTCAACTTGTTGGCTTACAAATGGTAAAAGTCATACCTTTCACAGTTCTTGACAATCCTTTAGTCTGATACAACATTAGATGGATGTCTCAGCAGTGTGTCAAAGACACTATAATCCTTCAGAATAGTGTATTGGCTGAGACCCTACAGGAAGGAGAGGCAGATGAGGGATTAAAACCCAGATTTTGTTGATTCATTACATTTCTAAATCTATCTGGGGCATGGCCAATAGACTACAGCTGTGCTTAACTGCACAGACAGTCCCCCAAATGTGTGTATGTGACTTCTAATTTTCAAGATGCAGCCCCTTTTTTTCTGTATAGGTTATAACTTTGACATATAAACTAGATAAATATTGCACACACACACAAAGAAAATTCAGCTGGGTGCAGTGGTGCACACCAGTAATTCCAGCAGCTCAGAAGGCTGAGGCAGGAGGATCACAAGTTCAAAGCCAGCCTCAGCAACTTAGCAAGGCCCTAAGAAACTCAGTGAGACTCTGTCTCAAAATAAAATATAAAAAGGGGATATGGCTCAGTGATTAAGCATCCCTGGATTCAATCCTCAATAAAAGTAAGGAAGAAAGGAAGGAAAGAAGAAAGGAAAGAAGGAAAGAAGGAAGGAAGGAAGGAAGGAAGGAAGGAAGGAAGGAAGGAAGGAAGGGAGGGAGGGAGGAAGGGAGGAAGGAAATACAACTGATTTCACTTCTAAGTATCAATGGAAAATGAACAAATATCAGAAATGAAATTCAACAGTATAATTCAACAGTATATTAAAAAGTAATATATCTGGACCAATAAAATTTCTTACAATGAAAATATGGATTACTATTGGGGGAACTAGCAATACAGTTTGTTGTATTAGTAAGTGTCAGGACAAAATCATTTGATTGTCTTCCAATGATGAAAGGCATCAAGCCAAATTCAAACTCTGTTTCATGTGAAGACAATTAAAAGGGGGTGGTGGTATATTTATTACCTTCAGCCACAATAATGCTGCAGCACAAGCTGCTTCCAGACCACTGTGTTTATCACTCGTGTGTTTGTGTTTGATTGGGTTTCAGCAGACTGAGGCTAGCCCAGCTTGGCAGCTCTTGACCTCTCCATGGCTCTCTACGGTGTATGAGTCGGAGAAACAGGATCAATTGCAGCCATCTACATTTTCTCTGTATCTGTAGCTACATTATTACGTGGGAAGGCTGCATCCACAGGTTCCGCATCCATGGATTCAGTTAACTGCAGATCAGAAATGCAATAGGCTTGCAATGGTTGCGTCTGAACTAAACAGGTACAGACCAGTCCTTATCATTATTCTCTAAATAACATAACAATGTACACAGCAGTTATGTTGTGTTAGGTACCATAAGTAATGGAAATATTATTTAAAGTATAAGGGATCATGTTTGTAGGTTATACTGAAATATGATGCCATATTTTATAAAGGATTGAGCACTTACAGAAACTCTTCAGCAGATACCAAGGAACAATTGTTTCTGACTTTTTTTTTTTCTTCTTATCTGTATTGAAGCAGAGATGCAGGAAGATGGAGAGAAAGGAGGGAGAGAAAAAGAGAGGCTTATTTTAAGGAATAGGCTCACACAATTGTGGGGATTGGCAAATTCAAAGTCCAACAATCTGTCGGGTGTCAGGTTGGAAATTCAGATCAGAGTTAATACCGTGGTCTTGAGCCCATGATCCGCAGGGCAAGCCAGCAGTCTGAAATCTCAGGCAAGGCTTCTGTATTGCAGTCTTCAGGCCGAATTCCTTCTTCTTTGGGAAACTTCAGTCTCTGATCCTAAGGCCTTCAACTGATTGGATGATGCCCACCCACATCATGGAGGGTGACCTGCTTTACCCAAAGACTCCTGGCCTCATGCTGATTGCAGCAAACAGAAACCTCCAAAGGAACATCTGGGCTAGTATTTGACCCACCACCTAAGTACTGCAGGCTAGGCAAGTTGGCATACTAAACCAACCATCACATCACATGTGGGCTGTTGGGGCACCTCTGCTCTGTGTCAATTGTCCTTTTCCTGAGACCAGCTGACCACTCCCACTTCCACAGGAGTAATATGTTTGTGAAAAATAACAGAGAATTTTATACAGTGAGTAATGGCCTGTGGGAAATGTCCGGGTGAAGGATTTTATAGCATCTCAAATTAGCAACTGCACCTTGCTGTTGCTCAGTGCTTACTATTGCTTTGGACAGAGACCAGGGGAGGGCGGAGAGGACTCACCTGTGACATCGCGTACTGTGGACACGGGGATGATCTTTCTGAACCACGTGATGCTTCTGGTGGGCTCTGTGCACTGCTGCCCAGTCCTTTAGAGCTGGACTGCGGAGCCATAGCCCAGCTGGATGGCCCCTAGCTCTGCCTTGGCTGAGAAGTATGACCTTCCGCTGCCACTGCCTCCGTTCCTGCACTTCAAAAATTAAGCATAGGATATTCTCCTCTCCCAAGACTACTAGGAGGTTTAAATGAGCTAAATTAACATAAAGTTCTTAAAGCACTGCCTGGTACCCAGACAGTGCTATTTACAGGTTATGCTATTTACAGGTTAATCAGTATTAATCATCATTCTTTTTATAAACCACATTTTTTTTTTCTGTAGCTATTTCTCTGTAACTGTGACTGACCTTTTGTTGCAAAAACCCCAGGCTGGATGGCAAATCCAACACTGTGGGTGTTCACCAAAAAACACATGTTCCCCCAGTCCCCACTGCTCTTGCAGTTAGTTGGGCAAGGTGTCTGGGTTCTGGTCAGAGGATGTGGTTTAAGAAACAGGCAATGAGAAAGACCAGAGATCAGGTTCTGTGTAGATTGCTCTGTTGAAGAGCTTAGCACACAGTGGTGCTTCCTCAGCAAAACAACCTGACTTGGCTTGCAGAAAATGAGGGATAGCACCATTGGGCAAAATACAAAAAGTAATCAAAAAACACAAAGGACTTAAAGAGAAATAGGACCTGTGAACTATAAACTCAAAGTGAAGGCTTGTTACCCCAGGGGCAAATGAAGATGTCTGCTGTGCTCTCTGGGATCTAAGTTGCAGAGAGAGCCAAAGATCCCAGGATGGGGCTAATGTGGCCTCAGTACAATAGCACCAGCACCCACCCCTTGGTTCCTGTTAAAACATGTATGCAAACCCTCCCGGGAGTAAAGCCATCTTGATTTCAGTCCCTGGGATTTCCATATTTAAATTCACAAACAAAGATTGTGAAACTTCCTCCAGAAAAGAAATCATCAAAAGTGAGAGTCTGAGCCAGGTATGGTGGCTCACTCCCATGATCCTGGGAGGATTGAAGCAGGAGGATCTTGAGTTCAAAGCCAGCCTCAGCAACTTGGCAAGGTTCTAGGTGACTCAGTGAGACCTTGTCTCTAAATAAAATACCAAAAAAAGGGCTGGGGATGTGGCTCAGTGGTTGAGTGCTCCTGGATTCAATCCCCAGTAAAAAAAAGGAATTTTAAAAAAGTGAGAGGCTGGAAAAACATTCAGTATCAGATTTACATACTACATCAGTCAGGTTAGGTCCAATTATGCTGCAGTAATAAACACTTCTGAAAGTTCAGTGTCTGAATGCTAGCTGACTTTGGCCTGCCCTGATGCAGGTCTGGGTAACTTCAATACAGCTTGCAGAAAATGCCAAATATTCAAATTAAAAGTAGATGATTTGTAGCTGGGCGCAGTGGCTCACGCTTGTAATCCCAGCACTTTGGGAGGCTGAGACAGGAGAATCGTGAGTTCAAAGCCAGCCTCAGCAATGGCAAGGTGCTAAGCAACTCAGTGAGACCCTGTCTCTACATAAAACACGAAATAGGGCTGGGGATGTGGCTCAATGGTTGAGTACCCCTGAGTTCAATCCACGGTACCAAAAAAAAAAAAAAGTAGATGATTTGTTCCAATTATGGGTGAAGCAACAATATTTTCATTACTTAGGCAATAGAGGATATGGTAAAGATCAACACAAAGCCTTTAAGAGTTGATCGAGTTAAGGCATTTGCAGAACAATTTAAACTAGATTAGAGGATTTATATACTGTATAATGATTGTGGCAAATGCTCTGTTCAATCAGAACAAGAAAATCAGAACCACTGTATTAGATGAACATTTTGGGGAGAATCTTAACAACTTAAATTACATGGTAACTATATCATTACCTACGCTCAGAAGGTCTCAGTTCTTTCCTGCAATGGCCTCCTTTTAATTACTGTGGTCAAATCTGTGGGGAAGGTCTTAGAAAACACATTTTGGAAGTTCCTAAGTTTTTTCTCCCTTAGTTTGTCTCTAAAATACTGTCCTTCCTCATAGCATAGTTCTCCACAGGTCTATAGTCTGACATTTTTTTGCATTTTCCCTCTTGTTAGAGCAACATAACAATTCTTACCAGAATTTAAGCCTCAGGAAGAATGAGAACCAGGTCTTGTCCTGTGAGAAGATATCTAAGGAAGAAGAGACCAGGGAAAGAAAAGGAACAGTGAATGTTTGCCCAGTACTAAAAGTGGACAGGGAAGTGGACCAGGCTCAAAAGGAGAGACCAGTAGTTTGTGTCTCTGGCACAGATTTTCCAAGAGACCTACTGCTTCTCAAGCCTCTGAGCCTAGTTATCCCAGATCAGGGTTAAATAACTCCAGCAGGGGATCCTTTCTGGTTCATCTATTTCTGTGGTTTCCAGTGCAAGTGCCTCATTTCCTGCCCTGGGCTCCTGCTCACTTCCTGCTTCTAGGTTTCACGGTCAATGCAGTTCTTTCAAAGGGTGTCCTTGAGCTCAGATAACATTTTGCTGAAAAATAAACAAGCATTGACCTGGTCCTCCATGAGTTCCTACATCTTAGAAGCTTTCCTCTGGCCCCTTCGTTTACTCTTCCAAGAAGACTACCATGTGTGGACCCCAAAGGAAGAGACAGACAGGAGGAGTTCACAGGAGTGCGTGACCACGGGAGACCAGAAACGAGGCCATTCCTCTTGTCTGTCGGCCAGCCTGGTGGTGAGTCTGCGCGTGTGCCTTCTTGTGTATGCCTGTATTTTGTTTGTGTGTGTGTTATGGGCGGGTGTGTGTATCCATTTCCATATTGGTGGATGTTGTGTGTGAGTGCTGTTCGTGTATGTGTGTGTTATGAATCTTTGTGAGTTTATGTGTGTTTGTGATTGAGCATATTCACTGCGTGTGTGTGCAGGTGTGTGGGAGTGGTTCGTGTGTTGTGCATGTGTGTTTGTGTTTCTGTGTGTGTTGTGTGTGTGTGAGGTATGATAGGAAGAGCTGTGACTCCAAAGTGAGGAGAACTGTGTGCTGGGTGGCCGGGGCCCTGGTGAGGCTGCCTGGTTCTGAGGGTACAGACCCATCCTTGGGCTGTGCCAGGGCATGGTGCAGACCACAAACACTGCTCGCAGTGCCTCGGGTGCTCCTCACCCCCTTCAGCATTGTCCTGTTGGCCACTGGGCTCTGCCAAGCCACCTGCTGTCCTTAAAGGGGAAGGAGGTTGCATTGGTGAAGAGCTGCCTCTGTTTCCACCTGGATGTGGGGCAGCCAGAGCTGAAAGGATTGGGAGGGTGTGCAGTTTGTAGGCTGTGATTCTCGGGTGGAGGAGGCAGTGGCCTGCCTATTCACCAAAGCCCCGTTGACTGGTGGAGTACTGTGTTCTGGCCAGCACAGGGCTGGCCAGGTCTGAGGGTGGCTGTCCCACTGTCTAGCTTCCTCTCTTCCTTGGAAGTCACCAAACCTTCCCAGGCTCACAATTGAACTCGCAATTCTCCTGCCTCAGCCTCTTTCCAACACAGATAAGGCCGTGTCATCACATCTCCACTCCCAGCCTAGCGTGTGAGAGCTGACCTTCACTGAATGAAGTCACCATTACCAAGCCATGTCTGCTGTGTGTGTTGGGCTTCCAACTTCCCAGAGCCTCCATCTAGACTAGATTAATGTGGCTGTGAATGTCCTCCATGTTCTGGAAAAGCAGTACTTGGCCATGCAGTTTTCTCCTCAATCTGGAGGAAATAACCCAGATGCAGCACAGAGGCTCTTGCTGCTCAGGGCCATGTGAGGCCCTAGAGAAGGGCCCGTCACATGGCTTCTCATCACATGGCTGATGGGAAGTCTTGGCTGGGATAGTGTGACCTTAATTGTGACCTCAAAGAGGCCTAGGAGTTTCTCTAAAAATGTTATGACTCTGCTGGGACCTTGTAGGGGAAGTAGCCTGCATGGAATCTTCCAGTTCAAGCCCAGCGTTCACTGGGAAGGGACATTGGGGCATGGGCAGTGTGAACTGATGGCCATGCCACTGACACTCAGGTGTCTGGCTCACAGCAGGGCATTGTGAAGGTCCCCATGGCTGTCATCTGGACCAGCTCTCAGCCCTCCCAATCCTCACTGTCGAGCCTTTTCCAAAGGTCAAGCCTGGATGGCTCTTTCTGTCCCCAACTGTCAGCCCCTCTCCATAACTTCCTGCTCACATCCTACAGGCACACTTGGCCACATGAACCCACCTGCCACTCCAGGATGCACAGGGTGAGGGTCACATCTACTTCTATGCTTCTTCCACCCCTTCTCTCTCCCTGAACAACAGCTCCTGGACTCTGACACCCCAATCCCACGCATTCTTCAGGCTCCAGGCCAGCAGTCTCTTTCTCCATGAAATCTCTTCAACTCATGATGAAGACCACCATGAGTTGGACAGGGCAGGGGGCTAGGGTTCGTAAAGCCAGCAGAGAATGTCTCAGGCCCCTCCTCCCCTCTTCCCATGCGGTCTTCCCTAACCCTAACCCAAGGCAAACATCTTCCATCTGGCAAGGTTGGGTAAAAAGCAGTGTCCCTTAAGATGTAGTCAGAAAATCAGCCAAATGTATCATTGCTTTCTTTAGGTGGAGGAAGAACATGTTCAGATTCCCCAGAAGAATCCCCCTAAAGAGCTGCTCCAGGAACCTACACAAGAGCTACCAGGAGGTAAAGCCACTCTCCTAGCAGAGGGGGACATGTGGTGGGCAGTTGGGTCATGCTCCACTAATGGAGCGCTTGGAAGGCCTCTGAAGGTCCCATCTCAGAGATCTAACCCTCCTCAGCCAAAAGGGATGAGAGGGCCATTGGGTCAAGGCCCTTCTTCACACCAAGCAAAAATAAGAGAAAAGAGCCCCGTAGGTGTGGTGGGCAAAAAGAGAGGAGCACGCCAGCCCCAAAGAAGGGGTCCTCGTGCTCAAGGCTTCCCTCCTCAGGAGGGTGGGCTGGCAGCAGTGGAGCCCCAAACCACTGGCCTTGGCCAAGGTTAGGAAGCCATTGGTCCTCATATGGGGGCTTGTCTGGCTCCAACGTGACTGCCGCCAGGGCCGTAAGGTGACAGTGCCATGGGAACAAGCAGAAGGGACTCCGTGGCTGCCACCTGGAATGGGGTTCAACCCGCTCGAAGCTCGACTTCATCATCTAGCCTGAGGAGGGAGAACTGAGGAATGCTCAGAACTCACCCATTGTTCCGTCTGGAGGAAGTTCCTCATGATTTTTAATGTATTGTCATAAAAATGATTGTTTTACTTTATGAACTTGAAGAGCCTGGGCCATTGAGAAAAAGTCACATTAATCTACCACGTAGGAAAATTAGTGGGAGGCCTTTTTCACCTCTTCTTACAGGAGCCAAGGTTCGATGTTACTTTAAAACTCCTCCCCAGATCCCAGGCGATGTATCTGGCTCTCAGTCCCCTGATGGGAGCTGGCTCCATGGCTGAGCGGGGAGTCCTTCTCTTCCCCAGCTCTGCTTTGGCACAACAGCAGGAATGAGTACCCCACACCCACTTCCTTGAAACCCTGCTCACTCGTTCTAATGTCTGTCCTGCCCCCTTGAGAAGCTGGGGGAGCCAATGACATTCTGTCAGAATTGGTCAGGGTGGGTCAGCCCAGGATGCAGAGGCAGGAGCAAAGCCCATGGGTGCTAAGGAGATTCAGGAGAAAACGGTGCCCAGCTGCCTTGGGGAGTCTAAGCACTCTGTGATCTGACGCTCATTAACGTCTTTGATGGGGGCCAGACTTGGAAACCAACTAATATTTGCCACTTCTTTATGTGTGTTAGGTCTTGGTGCCTTGAAAGGCCAGGATAAGAGAATTCCCTTCCTGGCCTTCAGCCCCATCTAGGTACCAGATTCTCAGGGTTGGGTTGACATCTCCAAGCCTCCTCTCTTGACTGATGGGCCTGACATTCTACTGGGTGAGAATGTTCAGCCCCACCTTCAAGGACACAGGCTAAGCATAAAAGCCCGGGACAGGTCTCAGAGTGAGATCTCAGCTATGTCTCTCCCACCCCAACGCGGCACAATCTGCTCCTCTGGGATGGAGTGCACCCAGGGGCGTGGCTTCTGGGAAGTAGAGTGGATGGACACTAACCCCTGTTTTCTATGTTTTTTGTTTGTTTGTTTGTTTTTAATGCTTCTAGGTCTGAGGGATAAAGAACTTCCTCGGAGGAAGCTGAGGCTCATTCTGGTGGGGAAATCAGGAAGTGGGAAAAGTGCAACAGGAAACAGCATCCTTGGCAGGGAAGTATTTGAGTCCAAACTCAGTAGTAGACCAGTTACCATGACCTTCCAGAGAGGCTGCCGAGAGTGGGCAGGGAAGGAACTTGAGGTGATCGACACCCCTGACATTTTGTCTCCTGGGGTCCAGCCAAAAGAGACGACTGCAGAGATCTGTCAGGCCAGTGCCTTCTCCTCCCTGGGGCCTCACGTGGTGCTCCTGGTGACACAGCTGGGCCGGTTCACAGAGGAGGATCAGCAGGTCATCATGCGCCTCCAGGAGGTCTTTGGAGGAGGGGTCCTGGCTTACACCATCCTGGTGTTCACCCGGAAGGAAGACCTGGCAGGGGGCTCCTTGGAAGAATATGTGCGAGAGACCGAGGACCAGAGCCTTGCCATGCTGGACGTGCTGTGTGAGCGGCGCCACTGTGGCTTCAACAATAGGGCCCATGGGTTGGAGCAGGAGGCCCAGCTGCAGGAGCTCATGGAGCACATCGAAGGCATCCAGTGGGAGAATGAAGGTCGTCGTTACAGCAGCAAGCTTTCCTACACTGCCAGCAGAACTCCGCTCAAAGAAGCACAGGAGATAAATGACCCGGGAGCGGGGTTCTGGGGAGATGTTTAGTGAGGCGTCCTGGCTGGAAGTGCTGTCCCAAACCCAGAAGGTATCTGAGAAGATTCACAGGGGCCTCTTCGGGAGCAGGCCTGTTTGAGCCCTGCTGGACGGGAGCAGGGGACTCGCTCAGCCCCCTGTTCCCCTGTGTCCAGCCCTGCCGCTCACTCTATCTGTGGAGCACCACCTGGGCCCCAGGTCAGAGCATCTGGTGTGGCGGGGTGGTGGAGCCTGGTTCCAGGGTGTCTGCTCACACTGACTCCTCCCTCCTCTATACCCCAAAGCCCACTGTCCTCATATGGAACCTTCCATCCCATTAGCATTACATTTCTTGGGGGTATTTGTCTATACCCTAATAGAGCCAAAACTTCTTGAGCGCAGGCCTGGTGCTCTCTGCCATCCCAAGGCTGCCTGGCCGTTGGAGTTGGTCAGTGTGGCCACAACCCAGTGTGAGCTGTTGACCTGGTGACTTCCCATCTCTGTGCTTTGTTCTTGCCCCCAGAGGGGGCAGGCAGAATGGCTGCTAGAGCACCTGCTGGGTGGAGGGAAGAACATGGCAGTGGCTCTGACCCCTGGGGAGGAAGGGACATGGGGCGGGGAGGAGAGTAAGCAGGCACAGGGACGCACGGAGTTTCTCTTGAACTAACAAGTTCTGTGGGACCTTCCTGGGGTTTGGAAAGATAAGTGAAGTCAGGGTCAGAGCACTGGAGAAGCTGGCCTTGGGCAAGTGTGTGGACCCAGCCCTGGCTACAGGATGAGGAGGCCCTCGAGCTGCCAGGTTGGGCAGAGGAGGCCAGCCCTAATCCACCAAGGTAGACTTTATTCAGGTGACTTCCCCCCTTCCCTTGGGCTCCATGCCCTCCTTGAGACCTGCCTTCTGCTGCTGGAGAGCAAAGTCTATTTTCAAACTGCCTCACGCTTTCCTGCACCTTGCTTCCCCTTGACAGTGAGGAGTCCTGCATGTGAATGGGCTCCCCAGCCAGGTATCTGTGGTGGGTTGAATGGAGGGAGGCAGGAAAGAAAGGGGAGCTGCAAAAGGAAGCTGGTGGGTGCCCTAAACATCTTGAGGGCAGCTGTCTGGTTTATAGGCAAACTCCCAAGGCATGGGTATCTTCCTAGGTTAGCATCCTTGGAGCTGTTCCTATACACAGGGCCTATAAGAAGTGACAGTAGTCATGTCGAGAAGGAAGGATGTCAGCCTGCCTCCTATCAGAAGCCGTCTTACCACCTAAGCAGGCAGAGGTGCCTCAGAAACTCTTCAAGGTCCGAGATGCTCCTGGGCAGTTTAACCAACTGATGGGAAGCCAGAAGGGAAAAGATGTCCCAATGGAATCCTCTTCTCCACTCTTCAAGCCATGGGGCAGAGAGTAAGCTGCTTTCCCCTGGGAGAGGCAGGGAGTGAAGGTGGTGGTGACCGTCTAGGGGCCGTGGGAAGTCAGCAGGCACAGCCTCATCTGCCTGATCGTTCCTCTGCTGGTTGGAGGTCCTCACAGACCCCAGACCCGCACCTCCTGCTCGGGCCTGCCTCACCAGCCTTCCCCAGAGGTGCAGCCTCTGAAGACAGTGTAAGTTTGTCCTTGGCCTTTTCAGAGCAGAGCAGTCATGTGGGTGCATGCGTGAAAGAGCCTTTGTGCCAGAACATGTACTAACTAAGCCACCATCTCCTTCTCACAGCAGATAAACTCTATGTCAAAGTTGTCATTTCTGTTCACATCTTCTGCTTTTCTTATTTGAATAAATATTGATTTAATGAAAGTACCTTTAATTTATTATGATGAGCCAATTTCCTCCTCAGATTACCTTGTTGTTGTTGTTGTTTTGTGGGGGTGGGGGATGGGGGACTGAACTCAGGGGCACTCGACCACTGAGCCACATCCCCAGCCCTATTTTGTGTTTTATGTAGAGACAGGGTCTCACTGAGTTGCTTAGCACCTCGCCATTGCTGAGGCTGGCTTTGAACTCGCAATTCTCCTGCCTCAGCCTCCTGAGCCCCTGGGATTATAGGTGTGTGCCACCGCACCTGGCTCCTCCTCATACTACGTTTTAATGTATTTTTGTTATTCTGAGGCATTTATTCTTCTACTCGGAAGTTAAAGTCACTTGTTTAATTTAAAAAGCAAGAGAAGAAAAGCCCTACTGGTATTTTAGTTGGAATTGTCTTCCAGTTACATGTTAAGTTTGAGAGAATTGGCAAATACTTCAAGATGCTGATCAGTTCAAGCTCAGAAAGTGTAAAAGCAAAAGAACTTCATTCAGGGTCCGAGGACTGCCGTTTGGGAAAACAAAGATTCCAACATTTAGAATTAGTGCTGAGTGCTCCGGGGACACTCAGATTGTCCACCTTGTCTTTGGAAGGAAAGGAGAAGCTGAAAAGAATGGAAACTGGTGTGGAGAAGCTGTCCTGACCCTAGAGTGCATCCCCAGGCCACACGTGGCAACTCCTAGACTATGTCTGGGTGGAAAAGACGTTCATTGTTTGTGACAGGTGCTCAGCTGCAACTTCCAATGAAAGCTGTTGGTGGCTTTGCAGGCCTTGGCCCAGTTCAGGGGTCAGCATTCCCATGTCACTGTCTTGTGCCCAGGTAGAGTTCCCTTTCCCAGGCAGCACTTGTCATGTATACAGAGCCCTGTCCCTTAATGTCCCAACTCCATTTTAAAATGAACTTTGAACGTTGCTTTTTATCGTAATCTTCTTTTGGGTTTCACAAAAAACAAGAGACTCAAAGCCATCTTGTTTCCAAGTGAGTGGGTTTGCCATTCACATTAGCTGTTGCAGTAAAGTTAAGAGCATTTGCATTATTATTAGGAGATACATTTCTTTAATTTAGATGATGGACGAAAAACTGTGAGTTTTTCATCAAATAAGTCAAAATAAGCTGTTCCTCTTTATAAATTGATTACTCGGGTATTTTGTTATAGTAACAGAAGCTGCCTAACACAGTAACTAAATGGCAAGTCACTCAAAACATGGCACTCATTAAAATTTTTATTACCTCAAATATATATTTTTCTTCTTCAATTACTAAATTGTGGGAAAGACACTGCCCACATTTCAGGAAGAAGGATAAATGTTACTCATTACCATCACTTTCTCGGCCTCAGAGAAGCCTGGGAAGGTCTGTGTGTGTTCTAGAAACTCCACAGTCTGTCTCAGAAGAAAGGAAAGGTGTGATGTGGAAGGGTGGTCTAGGCCAAAGCTGTGACAACAGCAACCTTTAAAATGTGTTGTTCTGTACAGGGCAGTGAAAGATGAAAAGCAGGGATTCTTGCTTGGGGTCGAAGCAGCTAAGTGACAAGGGGCATTTCCAGCCCTCCTATGATAATGTCTGTGAACTATATAGAAAATGCAAAATACCAGCAACTCAAAACATAATTCTCAAGTCCCTAGGAAGTGACCAAAGGCACGCAGACACACTTAGGGACTGGGTGCCTCAGGTGAGGGGGCCACACATAGAGGCAGCTTTTCCCGAGGGTGCTGCCCAATCCTGCTGAGCACAGGTAGCGCTCAGGCCGAAGTTCAGGGCCCTGGAGGTCAAGAAGATGCTGTTTGGGGTGACTAGAGGAGGCGGTAAATGGTGGAGAAGTCCCCACCCCCAAAAAGTCAGAAGGTGGAGATCGGGGAAGGTGACTGAAGATTCTGTATTTGAACTAGGTTCAAATCCTTGGCTGGGCCTGGACAAGCACAGGACAAACTCCAAAGGATCCAGAAGAAAACAGAGGTGGACACCAGAGGAGCTGATCCCAGGTGTCAGCAGCTGCCCCCAGCAATGGGAATTTGAAGTTTCAGTTTGTCAAGTGAGAAGGTCTCAGGGAAATGTGGAGATCTCCACTGGACACCTAAAGGATCCCACCTAAGGAGTAAGAGCTGCATGCAAGGAGGAGGTCTGCACCAGAGGGAGAGCACAATGAAAGCGGACCTTGCTGAAGACATGGGAACCAAGTCCTCCCAGGTCAAAGTGATTCAGGTATTCAAGGGCCTGTTGGAACCAACTCAGAAGAAAACAGTATCCATAATCCACAATATGTTATCCACAATTTCTGTACACTAGTAAACATTCTTCTTATATAACACAAAGATATAAAGCTATAAAATTTCCCCTCCATGCATGTTCATGTATATCTCACAAATGCCTGTATGTTCTGTTTTCATTATCATTGCATTTAAAAGATGTTCTGTACTCCTTGTGATATCTTTTTTCACTTTTTTATCTTAATTCACTGGATTATTTAGAAGTGTGTGTGTGTTTAAGTTCTAAATGTTTTTTTCTGGAAACTATAGCATTCAACACAGTGGCCATGGTCCACCTTGGCTACTGAGTACCACCAGAGCTGGTGCACCTGAGAAGCTGCAGTGTCCATTTTATTTAGTTATAATTCATCAAATTCAGAATATGAAGCAGGGTAAAATATCTTACCATGAAACACAACTTTACTGTTTTGGTGGAAACATATCTAACTGTTGTATCACCGAAGAGATTGTCCGTGGGGTGCGTCTAGTCTCACATGTAAACGATGTTGACATTCACTGAACAATTCAGTGTCAATGAATTGCTTTATTTGGAATAATCTTTAAAGCACTGAATAATGTCTTTGAATGTTTGAATATTTGTAAATATCTAAATATTTTATGTAGACAGCGCATGTTTCATTATGCCTAACTACATGGAAATGGAAAATTAAATTTAAATACTCATTATAATTTTAGTTAAAAAATAAAATATTCTGTGAAAATATTCTTCATTTAAAAATGAAGCCGGGGAGAGGTTCCAAGATGGCGGCCTAGACAGTCTACTCGGACCAAGGCTGGAAGTGGTGGAGGTGCCGCTTTCCAGCCAGCTTCTTGGCAGCATTCAGCGGCTCACCATCACCCACAGGAGTTTCAGTCGCGTGTGTGGGCGCAGGACCACCGGGAGACAAGGGAATCGGCAGGCAGTGTGACTTCCGCGCCGACCGGCGGTGCGCGCAGCTGCGGCCGGGTTCTCGCCCGGGGCGCAGGCCTTCTGGGCCCAAGGCTGGAAGTAGCGGAGGTGCCGTTCTCCAACCACCTTCTTGGCAGCATTCAGTGGCTCACCATCACCCACAGGAGTTTCAGTCGCGTGTGTGGGCGCAGGACCACCGGGAGACAAGGGAAGCCGCGGGCAGCGTGACTTTGGTGCTCACCGGCGGAGCGCAGTTGCGGCGGGGGCTCCGGCCCAGGGCTCCAGCCCGGAGTTAGCCCCGGGCGTGCCGGGCCTGCTTCCACACAGGGTGCCTGGCCCAGCGCCTACCCAGCCGCGCGAGACCCCTAGCAGTTGCTACTGTGGACGGACCGTCTCCTGAGCGGACCCCCGGCTGTTGTTCTTTGTGGACCGCCTTCTAACTCGGCAGAACTTCCTACACACCAGGGGGCGCAGGTGAACACCTGGGAGCAAGCTTTGGCCACGGCGCAGCACACGGTGGAACAGCGACTCCACCAGCGGCTCAGAGTTTCACCCTGCTGTGGGACCAGCACTCAGGACACCAGCGGGGAAAGTCCAGCAAACAACAGACAACACCACCTACTGGAGGTGAAAGGAAACATACCTGTTTATTTACACTGAGACTTTCTACATTTTCTTATGCTTATTTTTAATTCTGTATCTTTTTCTCCTAATAGTTCTATTGCTTAATCTTTTTGTTTTATCTCTCTGCTCTCTTCTTCTTTCCCTTTCTTTTTCCTTCCCTCTTTTCTCTCTTGCTCTTCTCCTACCCTCTAATACCCAACAGTTGTGACATGAAATATCTGCTATACAGCGGGTTATGGTAAGTTGGGATTTTGTAACTGTATACTAGAGTGGTATTATATATTCTTATAAATCCCAAGTGCATATGTTTTATCTGTCTTGCCATCATCTCTCCTCGCCATACTCTTTTCTTCATCCATACTGGTCTTCCCCAACTCTATGCTGCTCTCTCTAGTAACAGCCAACTCCTCTTGGATTCCTTTCTTATGCTCTCTAAGATTTAATAAACATATCCTCACTTCCTACTAACCCAACATTCTGTCCTATACCCCACCCTCAAGTTTCCCTAGCCCACTAAAAAATACTATAGACCCTTGTGCAAATTTATTGGTTACATAATAGATTGTAAAGGAACACATAATTGTTGTATATCATGACTAAACTGTAAATGTATTTGGGAGCGGTTAGGAGATACTTGGTTTAAAATTAAATATTGCTTGTATTGAGATCAATCAATATTGATCTCCCCTTTAAAGGAGAGGTAAAGAAACCCTGCAGGGAAACCTTACCCATATAGGAATAAAAACTGTAACAACTTGGATCAGCAGAGCTAGAAGGAGAGACACACAAACATCATGAGAAAGCAAGGCAAGAAAGTGACTCAAACAAACCAAGATACTACACTATTAGAATCCATGGTCTGTACAACAGGAGGAATGACAGAACAGGAATTCAGGACATACATAATTAAAATGTTTGGTGACTTAAAGAATGATATAAGAGAGCAAGCCCCATCAGCAAAAGATCATTTCGATAAAGAGATACAAAGACAAATACAGGAAGTAAAAGATCACTTTGATAAAGAGATACATAGGCAAATACTGGACGTAAAAGATTACTTCAACAAGGAGATAGAGATTCTGAAAAGGAACCAAACAGAAATCCTTGAAATGAAAGAAACAATGAACCAAATCAAAACCTCAATAGAAAGCATCACCAACAGATTAGACCACTTGGAAGACAGAACCTCAAATACTGAAGACAAAATATTTAACCTTGAGAATAGAGTTGACCACACAGTGAAGACGGTAAGAAGCCATGAACAGAAGAACATCCAAGAGCTTTGGGACAACATTAAAAGACCAAACTTGAGAATTATTGGGATAGAGGAAGGCATAGAACTCCAAACCAAAGGAATGAGCAACCTATTCAATGAAATAATATCAGAAAACTTTCCAAATATGAAGAATGAATTGGATAATCAAATTCAAGAGGCTTACAGGACACCAAATGTTCAAAATCACAACAGACCTATACCAAAGCACATCATAATGAAAATGCCTAACATTCAGAATAAGGAGAGAATCTTAAAAGCCACAAGAGAAAGGAATCAGATTACATATAGGGAAAAGCCAATTAGGATCACTGCAGACTTCTCAACCCAGACCTTGAGAGCAAGAAGATCATGGCAAAGTATATACCACATGCTAAAAGACAGCAGATGCCAACCAAGAATCTTATACCCAGCAAAATTAAGTTTTAGATTTGAAGATGAAATAAAAACCTTCCAAGATAAACAAAAATTAAAAGAATTCACAGCAAGAAAGCCAGCACTACAGAACATTCTTGGTAAAATATTCCATGAGGAGGAAATCAAAAACAATAACGAAAACCTGCGAGGGAGGAGCTACATTAAAGGCCAAAGGAGAAACCTAGTCAAGTTAAAAACCGAAGAATAAACCAAAATGTCTAGAAATACAAACCATATCTCCGTAATAACATTGAATGTCAATGGCCTAAACTCAGCAATTAAAAGACACAGATTGGCAGATTGGATTAAAAAAAAAGACCCAACAATATGCTGCCTCCAAGAAACTCACCTCATAGAAAGAGATACTCACAGATTGAAGGTGAAAGGATGGAAAAAAATTTATCACTCACATGGACTACGTAAACAAGCAGGAGTTTCCATCCTCATTTCAGATAAAGTAGACTTCAAACCAAAGTTAGTGAAAAGGGATAAAGAAGGTCATTTCATACTGCTCAAGGAAATCATACATCAACAAGACATAACAATCT